>KZ653683.1:0-13839 GCA_001010745.2 Gerris buenoi | reverse complement strand
GTGTCCCATTTCGTATTCTAAAATGATTTTTGAACTATTTTGACAAATTTATTTAATTTTCCCTACCGTTTTTTAATTTGTCTCATTGTTTTGATTTATAGAATTAAAATCAATTTATCCAAAAATTAAAGTGTGTAGGTAAGGCTGTTGAAATTAATTTGGGCTATCTTATCGGCTACTTTCGACAATCCGTCCAAATTTCATAAGTATCAGATGAGTACTTTACTTACTAAAAATATAGTTTGTAAAAAGTAATAGTTACTAATAACTAACAACTAACACAGATAATAGGTAAAACCATATCGTATATAAATGTATTATTATTTTACATTGAACTCAAATATTGACAGCTTGTCAACAACATAGTGTCACAATTGGCTATTTTCAAATACATTTTGATTGTAGATGTTGATAAAAAATACCCCTACCCAAAATCAATTTCTCCAAAGATGTAAAAAAATAAGCTCTGACATATAACGATTTCACCAATTGTGATTAAATACTTGTTCATTTAATTACCAATTTAACCATGTAAATCGACATATCGGAGAAAAACATAGTTTCTAAAAAAATCGTAGAAGGTCCATGCAAACAATAATCTATTGGTCCTACCAATCCTTTAATACCTATATTGAGGTTAAAAGAATTTTTGTAGTTTCTTAAAAAAATAAAATAAATAAATAATAATAAAAATGCAATATTTTAAAATTTATATTTTATATCTACTATTTATGTGACTTATGTTAAGTGTAGGAGCTTAAAGCTCGACCGCCCTTTGAAGTCAAAAAAACAGTAAAAATAAAATTTTATTTTCAAGCAAGATATAAAAAATCTAAGTATAGGCTTCATTCCGAATTTTAATTCTGCAAGATTTGAGCCTTACTTCAACTTCCTATGATAAATAGTACAGGCACCATTTCAATACAACGATAAAACTCGTTGTATTGAAATAGTATTAGTATTTATTATTGTAGGGAGTTAAAATAGGGCTCAAATTGTGCAGAATTAACATTAGGAATGAAGCCTGTACTTAGATGATATCTTGCTTAGAACCAATAAAATGTTTATTTTAATGATTTTTCTAACCTCTAAGGGCGGTAGAACCTTAAGAAGCACTAATTATAATCTTTAATAATGAACCAAACAGCAACAAAGCGTTAATTAAAATAAGCCGAAGTTATTGTTTTACATACTAGTTCTAGTGACTAATGGTACGCTGATTAGAATCATGTACTTAAAATATCTCCTACTTAACGTCAAACCTGTTTCACTTTAAAAACTATTATAACTGCATTGATTGATTGATTAACTACTAAAGAGGTCGCTTATCACATGCAATAGTTAATAACTTTAGACATCCTTCGCACATGCAATTCAAAACTTTCTTATTTCGTCATATTTGATGTTAGTTTATCTCTTTTGCTATTTGCACTTTCCGAATTATATTAATTAATAAATTAATTATCTCTTTGATATTGATATTTTTTATTTTTACACGACATAACATATGACTTGCCCTGTATTACAAAAATAATATAATGTATCTTTAGACTTCAAACGTTGCATTATATACTTTAAAACTTTTTAATTAACGTCAGTAAAGTATATTTCATAGTTATTTGCTTCTTGACATATTGACGTATTGATTTATTAATCCCTCAGGAAACGTGGGATTCGAACAAAGTACTCCCCTTCCATCTGACTCGAATTTTCGTGCCATCTTTTTCAATTCCTGCTCAAGTAGTTTTAAGTTTGATAAAACTCATAGGGCGTCATTTGATCAGTTTAGTGATAGTAAATTTCTAACTAAAGAGATTAAAATCTGGAATGTATTAAACTGATTAACATTCTGTATTAGAAACTGACCCATCTGCTCTTTGATGTTTTTCTCTTTCCTGATTTCATAGAAATTCAAGTTCAAAATAAATTTGATTGTAGAAGACAACACTATTTTATCCTGGTTCATAATCAATCGATTTGAGAAGAAATCAAGTTCATTTTAAATTCGTTTTCGTTTTAATATGGTATTGGTGTAAACAACATATTAAAGGTTGAACAAGAAGTGGTGACAGTCTGAGGAGAGCGCTATAGTGATATTGTTTTTGAGTCGTGTTAAGTCATTTTTTTAAAAATAAAAATAGACTCAAAAAACACTTGAAATTTGCTAATAGTATTTTATTTTAGTCATTTAGAAAATAAAATAAAATTACATCAGACTTCGAAGACCGAATTCGGTATTAAAATAGACACACACAAAAAACACTTCTAGAACTTTGTTGATATTGTTTATTTTAGTCATTTAGAAAATAAATAAATGAAACCAGACTATACGGACTTGAAATTTTCTGACTAAGGAGTTTCGATTTTAAACGAAGCTAAAGTTTAACGTTTTTCCTTGAGTAAAGTCACGTTGTTTCTACATGTGACTTTACATCAATTTTGATTTATATTAGTTAACAAAATTATACTATTATTATTAGTGCTATAGTACTATTTAAATTTTATATATTATGATTATTATTTATTTATTCCAATTCAAAATGAAGCATTCACATTTCTAATGGTATTATTATTATATGTATTTATAACAATAAAAGATTACCAATAGGTAATTTTCTCAACTATACAATAACGCTTCTTTAATAAATATACCTATAAATATAACTGAAAAGAACCGAATAGAAAAAAGCCGGAGAAATCTTTATGGGAAAAGAATTCCAAAGGGATTATATTTAGGAGTCAACAAAACATGTACAATTTTATAACAACAATAAAAATTCTGTCACTTTGAAAACAAGCAGGTTTGACAGTAAATAAAACAAAACAAAATAATAAATAATTTCTCAAATCCAACATCCTCCCCCTTAAGCTTGGAGACGTTTTGTAAAAGTCTTATTAGGTAATTGTTGCGGAGAGTCAACTTCAAGAATGTATAGCCTCTGGAAAGGACAAATCAACTCCCCCTTAATTTTTGTTTTATCCCTGTGTTTATTCTTGAAGATCTTTCAGCGAAGGCGCTTCAAGCCTAAATGTTTGTTTTTAATATGCCTTTTCAATCGGCTTTTAATCCTCTCTCTATAAGGACAATGATGATATTTATAACAATTCTTATCATGCAGGTCGAGAACTGATAGAGTTTTAGAAGGAAGTAAGGTTAGATCATTGTTATTGCTTCCTGATAAATCTATGATTTTAAATGGAGAATTATCAGCATCAATAACTTTATGGCAGTCCAAATCAGCTATATAAAGGGGGTCAATCTCAGGTTCTTGTTTTACTGAGACAGGGAATGCTCCATCAATGTAATTTTTAACATCTCCATGTTCAACTGAAATCAAAATTAAGGTGTCTGCCATGTCATCCTGAATATAGCCTATAGGGTCTTGTTTGATTCCATTCACATTATTCGAGAAAGTTTTGCTGCATTCATCAGGAATAGCATCAAAATTAATAGCTAAAACTAAGTCTGTATCGCTTTCTGAGTTAAGTCAATGGGACCTATCTAGATTTTAATTACATGTTTATTAAGAGTTTTGCTGTTATCGTTATTGGTTGAAGTTAGTGACTTACCGTCATGTTTTGGGAGTTCCAACTTTGTCAAAACTATCTTTTTCCTGGCCGGTTTATCCGCCTTTTTGTTTTCCTTCGGAATGCCGCCAGTCTCTGATCGCTTTACAAAGTCTTCAACTCTCCATTTCTTTATGAGTACTCCTCCCGATATTTTTCAGAAGAATTGATTTCATCTTCGATGTCCTTGTCAGTCGAAGCCGCGTCGGCCGAGATACCTTCTAAAATTTGTCGATCTAATTCGAACAACCGTTTAGTTTTGTCTTCTAAAAGTACTAAGGTCTCGGCGGCTGTACTTTTCCTTCCTCCTCTTCTGCAACTAGAAGTGAGTCCAGCTTCTTCAAGGCGAAAGTCACCGATGTTCTAGTGCCTTTTCTTTGTTTCTTTATAGCTTCGATATTGCTATCCATATCCCTTTTTTCTTTTTTCTAACTTCTTTTCTTCAATTTACTGCTGTCTGTCAGCAGTCCTGTCACGGTCGCCACTAATGAAAAGAACCGAATAGAAAAAAGCCGGAGAAATCTTTATGGGAAAAGAATTCCAAAGGGATTATATTTAGGAGTCAACAAAACACATGCAATTTTAATAACAACAATAAAAATTCTGTCACTTTGAAAACAAGCAGGTTTGATAGTAAATAAAACAAAACAAAATAATAAATAATTTCTCAAATCCAACATCAACTATTTTCCTGTGCAGAGAAATATTATATTATAATGGTAAACAAATATGTAGTTAAAACTCGATGTAATATGTAATCTATATATACAGGGTGTTTGGTCGAAGATGTAACAAAGGAAGAGGGCAGATTCTACCCATCATTTGCAACAAAAAACACTGTATATACCATGGGTCAATTCTCAATAGTTTCGCCACAATATTTTTTTTTTTTTATATTTTTCAAGGTACGTCCATTTTACTTTAAAAAATCGATCACTGCTTCTAAAATATTGATGATAGAGCTAAAATAAAGGTACCGTTGGAAAGAAGAGAAAATTTCAGTTTAGAAAATGTCTACTTCAAATGCCTTAAAGAGGCAAAACATATGCATAAATTTCATTATATTGTTAATTTTAGTAAAAAAATTAAAATTTATTTTTGTTTAAGCCTGTAATTATGCCAAAACTGCATGAGCTACAGTTTGCCAAATTTCAGTAAAAATTCTCCATTTATTCCCCTTTAATTTAAGTACCCTAACACCATCAGTTGATATGCAATTTTTTTGAGCTGTGATTGAGTTTTTGTTAAAAAAACGACCCTAAAAATGCGTACAGACCACCTTACGTGTTAATGAGAAGAGATGTCGTAATTTTTATAATTACCCTAATACGTGAGTAATAAATTTTAATTTTTTTACTAAAATTAACAATATAATGAAATTTATGCATATGTTTTGCCTCTTTAAGGCATTTGAAGTAGACATTTTCTAAACTGAAATTTTCTCTTCTTTCCAACGGTACCTTTATTTTAGCTCTATCATCAATATTTTAGAAGCAGTGATCGATTTTTTAGAGTAAAATGGACGTACCTTGAAAAATAAAAAAAAAAAAAAATTATTGTGGCGAAACTATTGAGAATTGACCCATGGTATATATAGTTTTTTGTTGCAAATGATGGGTAGAATCTGCCCTCTTCCTTTGTTACATCTTCGACCAAACACCCTGTATAAAAGTCAACGTCAACGCGAGAGTAGGTATATGAATGTTTGTTCTTTATATAATTCTACAGTTCGATCTAAATCTACAGTCTGATTTCGATGAAAATTTGCACACTTGACCTTTAAAACAAAGGAAAAATCAAGGTCTACATGAATTTTAGAAATTTAAATTTTGGTACACAGGGGTACGGGGTACAAGTAATGAGTTCAGTTTTAAAGTAATTAATTCGGTATCAAAGTAATGAATACCCTTCGTGATGCATATCGTTTAAAATCTCTTTAAGGGTACAGTATTGTTATGTACTGTTTTATCATATTTCCATTTAAGAGGGGGGTAAATTTGGAATATTTGCAAATTTACTTATCAAAATGGAGGGGGTATAGAAATAATCGGGATGGATAGAATCTAGACATTCTCATATAGTAAAATAATTAAAAATTTTCTTGATAGTAGTTTATAAACTTATCAAATTATAATAACACTCCCTAGAGAAGCACAGTACCGAATCACCAAAATGATAAAATTATTTATTTATTCTTTCCCACAATGAAGGCAATAAGCTAGAGAATGATTTAATGGATCATAAAATACGTTTTGTCTTAAACATAAATGAAGTGGACTGTCATGGAAGTGGACTTGTTATTTTTAGAGTCTCCTTACAACCTACTCAGATTATCTGAAGAAGGCTGCTTTAGAACAGCCGAAACCTGTCAATTGTTACAAATATGTACAATTATTTTGTATGAAGACATACTGTTTTGGTTTTGGTTGAACTACTACACCTCTTCTATGATTTCTCTCATAAGCTTTATCTTTTTTTGTTTTAAATATTTTCAATTTTCTTTAAAACTTTGATTTTTCTTTATGGGAAAAGAATTCCAAAGGGATTATATTTAGGAGTCAACAAAACATGTACAATTTTATAACAACAATAAAACTTCTGTCACTTTGAAAACAAGCAGGTTTGACAGTAAATAAAACAAAACAAAATAATAAATAATTTCTCAAATCCAACATCCTCCCCCTTAAGCTTGGAGACGTTTTGTAAAAGTCTTATTAGGTAATTGTTGCGGAGAGTCAACTTCAAGAATGTATAGCCTCTGGAAAGGACAAATCAACTCCCCCTTAATTTTTGTTTTATCCCTGTGTTTATTCTTGAAGATCTTTCAGCGAAGGCGCTTCAAGCCTAAATGTTTGTTTTTAATATGCCTTTTCAATCGGCTTTTAATCCTCTCTCTATAAGGACAATGATGATATTTATAACAATTCTTATCATGCAGGTCGAGAACTGATAGAGTTTTAGAAGGAAGTAAGGTTAGATCATTGTTATTGCTTCCTGATAAATCTATGATTTTAAATGGAGAATTATCAGCATCAATAACTTTATGGCAGTCCAAATCAGCTATAAAGGGGGTCAATCTCAGGTTCTTGTTTTACTGAGACAGGGAATGCTCCATCAATGTAATTTTTAACATCTCCATGTTCAACTGAAATCAAAATTAAGGTGTCTGCCATGTCATCCTGAATATAGCCTATAGGGTCTTGTTTGATTCCATTCACATTATTCGAGAAAGTTTTGCTGCATTCATCAGGAATAGCATCAAAATTAATAGGTAAAACTAAGTCTGTATCGCTATTCTGAGTTAAGTCAATGGGTCCTATCTTGATTTTAATTACATGTTTATTAAGAGTTTTGCTGTTATCGTTATTAGTTGAAGTNAAAAAAAAAAAAAAAAAAAAAAAAAAAAAAAAAAAAAAAAAAAAAAAAAAAAAACTTTCTTATTTTTTAAAGACAATATAATTTGTGCCGTACCTTAATCGCCCATACCTGGGCACCATAAGGCCTCTATCTGAGTTATAAGTAAGAGAGGTATTAATTTCAAACCCCCATTTACAAAAGAAAGGGTGAATAGAATTATTCTACAAACATTAAACTATTACTCAATTAAAGGCTTATTTATTACTCAGATGTAGGCCTAATGATACCCAGATATGGGCGAAAATTTGCACACATTATATTGCTTTAAAACATATGTTTAGAACAAAGAGACAACTGCTTTACACATCTATCAATTCGATCTTTTTGTAAAACAAATTACTTGTCTTTCTATGATTCGAACACATTTTATATTGTGTTTGGACCAGAACAAACGTTTATAAAATATTTGTTTGTTATTTTTACTATCTAAATATTTATGTATTGTTTCTGTTTATTTTTCGTTTCAATCAATACTTCATTAAGTCTCTCCAAGATGTAATTATCATCCGCAAACGATTTTCACTTTGTGTGAATCTTGAGTTTCCTATCTGGCAATCGAACAAAATGATGAATGTGTTCGGATAGTGGTTTTTAGGTCAATACAATACCACTAAGCTATGTTCCATTTGCATTTGTTATTTTTCAATAGTTTTATTACATTTATTTAATGTAGCTTTTTCTTTGACTAATTTTCCACTTACAAATTCTGTCAGTTTTGATTTATCTGGTTAATCGTTTTGTCCCCGATATACTCTTCTTCAATAAAAAAAAAAACAAGTAAAATAAATATTGTTGATTTTGACCTATCCGTTATTATAGGTATTAACTTAAGACCCCCATACATGGACAAAATGTGCAAACATTTTGACCGTGTGGTGCTGTGTATATGCCCGACATCAGGTTTGCGCAAAATGTTTGATCGTTTGCGGCCTTTAGTATGTCTATATTATTTTAGTCAGATTTCCAAATTTATTATCCTTAATTTATTCATTTATTCCCCCCACCTCCCCCAAAAAATAGTCCTTCATAATATGTTGTTTTTTGTCTTTATGCCAATCGGCTCACTGCGTTTTGAAGAGACATCTTTTTTTATACTTTAAAATTACCTCAATCTACGCTTCAATATCTGCTTATAGTGGTCATTGCATTGTCAATTTGTTAATTCGTGATGTTGTTATTTGCAATGTATCAATTCAGGGAGTAAAAAAAGGTAATATATTTATATTTTCCCCTAATCTACACCGGGGTTTTCAGAGAGATTTTTTCCTCTCTAGAAAGGTCCATAAAACTTTCCAACGGATGAGTGAAGGTATTTGCAGTTGACAATTGCATATGCTTTTTTTATCAAAGGGTTTTGGCTGTTTCCTTGAAATCAAACTCCCCGTGAAATTGGGTCGGAATTAACTGTTTCAATTCAAAGGCTTGCTTGCTTCTAAACAGTTTAGTTAGCGGTGATTGGCTGCAGAGAGGACTCGCTGGATACTCCCGCATAGTCTGCTCATGTTCACCGAATTCTTCCTCCCTTAAACTCCCTTTTTAAGTATTCAGAAAGCGATGTGACTCCCCCTCCTCTTCGGTCGGGGGTTCGGAGCCTCTTGTTCGTTCGTTAAGCTTTAAACATCCCGGTGTTGTTCTTACCAATTAGTCCATTTAAGCTCTTAGGGGAGGATTCTGTAAGTGCATGGTTGACTGTCAAAATTTCGGAGGCATCCGCCAGATTGAAATTTCTCGGGCGTACGGACAAAAACACTCCCTTCTAACAAATCTAAACGACAACCTTTCTTCATCGTAGATCCCTTTTGTTAAACCCTCAATTTTTTCCAGGTGAAATCACTCACCATAAAACACCAAAAAAAAAGAAGCTCAAACCCCAATTCTTTTTTAAAAATTTGATTAACACTGTTGTTTAATTATGCATCTTTTTATGCGGGTGCGTTTAGACCCTCTGGTTTGGGACGGTTGGCAACCCTTTCCTCTTTCCCTGCCTCAGATTTTAACGAATTTCGTCCCTCCCCCTACTAAACTGTTTTTGAAGGTACCTTTATTTTACATTCCGACGTGCAAACAGTCCCTGGGAACTCTGTGCACGGTTTTTCCATAATTTAGAAATGCCGGAAAACCCCTTATCCTGAAACTAACACAAAGGAAATGCCCGGTTTTTAATCAGATGCTTATGAAATTTCACATGCACTGTTTTTACTACCACTTTCATACAATCCTTTTTATCTTTCTCCTTAATTCAAAATGACTGTATTTTTGTGGTCTACAAAGAGGTATGCTGTAAAATAATTCCGCTAAAGGTATTTTCCGCCACATCTCACAACCTTGTTTCAATTAATTACGTAGAATTCACGTATTTAATTTCACTTCTATAAAAACTCATTGATGCACCGATTGTAATGAGTTACACTAAAATGTTCCTAATTTTTGTCTAATTAATTAGCACCATGAATTTAAAAGTTTAAACAGTAGGAAAAGCATAGCGGGTGCATAGCTATTTGGAGTGTTAAGAGTATTTTCCCTAATTTATGGTTAATTAAATTAATATGAAAGTTGGTTAGAAACGTTCGATATAGTCTCTTATAGCTGTTGTTTGGAGCGTCTGTTATCAAATATTATATAGAATCAATTAATAAATAATGTGGAGCCAATCACTTAAGTAAAATCGCCATATTAAGTTTTGCTTTCGAGCTTAACAGTTACTATGTGATTTTTCTGAAGAATTAACATTTTTTTATGTCTCAGACAGATATCAGCTTCAGATATCCGGGAACATTTTTGGTCCACCATATTTTAAAAACGACTGATTTCTGCAATTCTGATTTGAATGCAATTTGAATGGTAGTTCATAAAGAGCCTATATTTTTCAACATTCTGCGCCTATTTATTTCTCTTCCACATGTGCACAAGAATTCATTTATTTACACCTATATCTTCAAAAGATTTTTAAGAAATTGAGATGGTTTTATCGAAAGTAGCCCGCAAATTGCCCTAGATCAAGTAGCCTACGCATATTAAAAATTGCTTAATTGGTAATTTATTAGTGTAAGAAGCAAAACAATTTTACCTTTTTTTTAAGTGGGAACAGTTAAATAAAGTAGACAATGATGGCTTGTAAAAGCCTAACACCAATACAGTACGTAATAAGATACCGAGGAAGCTATGTACCACAAGAATTGTCAGTTTACTTGTACTTACTTGTTTTGCATCATGAAAATAAAAGTAACGTGTTATTTATGTTGGACTTTAAGGCGCATAAATCAGAGTAGTAAAATGCTGAAGATGTCAGTGTCTAAGAGATAAAGGTGCTTTCTGTCCTAAGGGTCTAGGAGTTATGTAGCAATCTGAATGGCTTGAGGCCTAGGAAGCTAGTAGAAATGCAGTAGCCCTGCTGTTAGAATCTACCTTGAATTCCTGGGTCCTGAGGCTGCCCTCCGGCAATCCAGTCATCCCGGCTCCTCGCTTAGTCCTGCCTTCCTTAAACATCTTAACCTTCTCCTTCAGGCTTGACCTTTACCCTAACAGTTACCTTTTAACTACCCTGTAAATTCACTTGCTTATTTTGCCTCATTCTAACCTCTTATTAAATAAAACTTCAAATTAACAGAGTCGTTATTTTTGAAAACTCTTATAAATGTACCCGTAATTAAAATAACATTTTTTAATTAAACTTAAAATAATAAAAAATAGTGTGTCACATTGCTTTCCCAAGAACTTTAATGATGTTATGCTTTTACGACCCATTATTTTCTAATTTATTTAATTTTACCGTCTTTTTTTCACGAGCTTTCGAAGGTAAAGGAAGCTACCTGTTACCTGATCCCAATTCAAAAGTTCTAAGACAAAAATAATTTTTAAACATCAGTTTAGACGTGCCTACATGATTAAAAAAGTATACGTGATAGGATGCGAAGAAGCCCTACGTCGAACTAATGAGTAGACTATTTTTAACTTAGCAAATGAAGCTAATACAGTATCCATTTTACATAACAAAGGCTAATTGTTTACAATAATGCGACATTATTCTAAACAATATTTCGTTTATTTTCAAAGGAAATTAGATATAGTATAACATTTGAATCAGCTTAATTTTTGTTATCATTAAGGATGTAAGAAGTCGTGTCTTGTGTTATCACAAGGCAATAACAATCTAATCAGAGAAAAACTTGCAAATTAAGTGTAATTTTTATCTCGATAGTGAAATAATAGCTAATAACATTACAACAGGAAGAAAGGATGTTAATTCTTTATTCGTTGATTATAAAAATTATTAAATTCTCAAACGAAAAATTGTTTTTCTGCTGACTTCAGTTTATCTTCATTTACAGCTAAAACAGGGTTTATAAAGTCTATTGGAATTAACTATCGGTGTGAAGAAGATAATATTTATTTTCTTTAGATAACTTTTTTTTTCAAACATAATCTTCTTTTTTAGAAAAAAACTAAAATTGGTACAATGAATGATTTATTAAGAATGGAAATATACCAACATGAACAACCAAGTAAAAAAGTAAAATACCTCTAGAAATAATGTATACTGAACCTTCTTGGTTTTTACATGTTTTATTAATCAAGGGAATATATAATTCACTCACTTGCATATATACTCAGTTCAGATGTGAGTTGTAATAAAATAGTCTGCCAATTAGTCTGGCACATAGTTTCCTCCCGTTATATTGTGGTTTGGACCTATTTCAATTCCCAGTGATGTCACACTTATTTTTATTCGATATTAGAAGAGCGCTTTTATACGGATTAGGTGATATAATAAATTAATATAGTGCTACTTTTGACAAACATTCTAAAATCGGATGTGTGTTTTTAAGATATAGTTGTTTTCTAGACTGCCAGCGACATTATTGGAACAAAGTTCCTTATGGCACGTTCTGGACCCCGGGAGTGAATCCGAAAAAAACGACCAAAATCTCCGTTACGCAAAATCCGTCACTAAATCTACCGATGACAATAACGGAGCATACTAGACAAAGCTTGATTACTCCTCGCATTAAATTTAAGTGATTTTCAACGTAAAAATCTAAAATGTTGTCCATTTAAATAAGAATCAAACAATGTAAGCCATTTTCCTTCAAAAAATAGCTTTAAAGGTGGAGGGAGAGGGGGCCGAGTTCGATTTCCCGCCTAGGATAAGTAATTTGTATGATATATTTAGATAAAATGTTCAACAATTATTTAATGTACCTACGAAAATTAGAAAATTAATAAATGGAAAACACCGGGCTAAGTAATTATGAACTCGTTTATAAGACAGTTTGTCTGAGTTGACTGAGTCTGATTTTTTCCCACTGTTTTACTTGGAAATGAATCTATTCATTTAGTTACTACGAATAGAATTATCCAACCCACTTGGGGAAACATCCTTACTGTGATATAACATTCGTGTTGTTACGTTCTCAATAAAAGCCGAGTTTATAGGGTTTCTTGGTTTGACTTAGGATTCTTTTAAATAAATAAACTTGTCTCACTCGATCTATATCTATATNAAGCTAATTTTTCCCAGGAAAACAGCTTGTATCGTTAGATTTGTATTTAAATTTTATATTTAGGAAAAAGGTAAAATTAAGTAAATTACTTTATATATATTTTTAAATAAGTTATTTATCTATTTTAAGACCAATAAATCTAGCAAACATTTATTTTTATTGGAATGAATGTGGTTGCCTTAGCTTAGCAATAACTAATCATCTGGAGGTGAGTCGTCGCCGTCGGGACACTATCAATCATATAAATGATGATTAACTAATACACACATACAAGATGTTATCCCATTTAATTAAATGCAGCCAAATTACTTTACATAAAGTAAAATAATATCTGTAGTGGTATTATAGGTCGTCCGGTGGTGGGATAAAAATGTTGTTTACGACATTATGTGGACTAATTAAGTTTTTTTTGGCAAAAAACTTATTCGGTTTAGTCGAGTTTTATTCAGTTTGTGTAAATACTGCTAAGTCTTAATCGAATGAATTCATATTTTTCGTTTGATCATCCCTTTAATTTTAAATTCCTTCTTATCTCTATTTGGTCTTTAGAGACGATAATTAAACAAATTAAAAATAGCAATGTTTTTTAATTATCCTAGAGTTTTTTTAATTTCCTAGAGAGCTAGTTGAGATAAGAAGGAATTAATTAATTTAATTAAATTCTTGATTCTCTCCTTTTTAGGATATCGTTGGTAAAACCAAAAAAAAGAAACCCTTATAGTTTCGTTACTGTGTCTGTCAGTCAGTCAGTACAGTTCCAATATCATTTGCATCAAAAGAATTAAAAACATGAAACTTTGCAGTACCTATTAAAGATCTTTTTTAAAAAAATCAGCCGTTCATATCCAATATGGTGGATATTTAATGTCGCATGAAAAAAAAAAAAAAAAAAAAAAAATAGTGGGACGTCAAATGAGAGGTATTAAAGAGTAAACATAAAAAATATATGAAACTTGGGGAAATTGTTTAATTTTCCACGCCATTTCATAACAATACTCTACACTTACTTTATTTTTTAGCCCCCTTCATTTATTTTGAAATTATACATACAAAAGTATAAAGTTCCTTTGATCCAAAGTAAATTAGACTAAATATCTCTTTGTCTTAATAGTTAATAACTTTGTTACTCATCCTACTTTTTAACATTTTATGGATATTAATGGTGGGTAACAAAGTAAAAGAGTGCCCTACTATATATGTAATTCTTGAATAATTCGGGAAGTCAAACGATTCCTAAAAATAAGGTTTTTATTAGTTCAAGTTTACAATGAACAATAACATTATAAATAATTGAATAAATAGATATAAAGAGTAAGCATGTCTTACCTAAAAATAAGGAATTGAATACAAGTCC
>KZ653682.1:46174-58118 GCA_001010745.2 Gerris buenoi | reverse complement strand
AGTATAAGGATAGAAGCTCCTTCTCCTCCCAAAAAGGTCCTTCTCCTCCCAAAGTGTTGTAATGGTTTCAAGACTTGGAGACTCCTTATCTTCTAGGAGTCGAGGAGAGCCAAGCCTATTGTTATAACTGTTCTCTCAAACCTCATAAGATTTAACTTCTTCCGAAATTCGAATCCTTAAAGTCACAGCTATATTCAATTTGACTGTCTTCACCAGAGAGTCACTTAACGTAAAAATCAATATTAACAATAACAACGTAAAAATAAGCTGAAATATAAAGCATTAGAGAAGATAATCATGGAGGTCTCATGCTCATTATCCTTGGACTGTCATAAACTACCTCAAAAATTCTTAAAAACTAAATTGTATGCACCCAAATAAAAACATTTTTAGACGGAATGCGTTTTAGGCATCAGATAACATTTTGAAACTCATGCGTCAATCAGTTCGTTTGTCAATCAGCCGTCAAAAGTTTTATATAAATATCTACTTATGCGATTCTAAAATGTTGGTTGCCAAAAAGTGGAGGTATTAGAATTTTATTTTAATTTGATATATTTATAAACTACTGACAAGAAACATTAACATTATTTTGCTAAGCGAGAATATTTAAGCGGAACAGAGAATATTTATATGTGACAAATAGTTTTCTTAATTTCTACTAGCACTCAGGAGCCTACTTCCAAAAGTTTATGAGTTTGGTTCAGTTGATTTAGACACATCGTGTTGAGTCAGCAAGTGGCTTTTTGATTTTCGTTTTCATAAGAAATATGAACACTATCTGATTTCACTACAGAATATCTATTTCTCATACAGGTAAAAAATACAGGCTTTTACAATAAATGTGGCGTGATGGGTGACGGTAAGGTTTTATAGCGGTATATTCAAATTCAGAGGTATAAGAGCGCCCTGTCGTCTCCACTCACGGGTCCTATTGAAGTGCAAATTGGAACCACTTTACTTGCTTTTAAAAAACTACTCGAACAGGTTTATATCCCCTCTCCCTCTCCCTGTCGCACAGGTACAAAATTCTAGCTACATGTCAGACAATTTTTTGCACGCTATCTCCAGGACTATTAGCTGCATAAATCTCTCATTTTCAATGTTATGAATCTAAATCTTTCACTTCAGATTTAAGGAAACAAAAATTTCTAAATATGAAATAGTTATCGGGAAATTTAAATTTTGGGAGAAATTTTTTTAGTTGGAAAAGTTGTTCCAGGCTATTAATCGTACTGAACTATAAGCTTGCTCACGTATACACAGTCTTACTTTTTCTTCCAAGCTTGCCGAAGGTAATTTTCAGTTTATTCCTCTACACTCATCTGAAATTTGAACTAAGAGTTACCAAGTAAACAAGATATGTTTAACACATNCTCCCTCTCCCTGTCGCACAGGTGGGCTTTGTTCAGAACAGATCGGCCCGAAGGAAGTTTCTAGAATCCAGATCAAAGGACGTGAGGTGCTCGGTTGAAAGGAAGGCAAAGGGCACTATATCTCGTGCTAACCCTGCATCAGGGCTGGGTTAGCACGAGACTGGATCGTACAACTGGATCGAACAAAGGGCTCTGCTAAGCTAATCTTAAGCCGGTCCTGCCCTGCAAAGATATCTGCCGACCTCTTCAGACTCTATAAGGCCACTTTGCAAACAGATTCCAATCCCTATACCTTACCTGCTCCACCATCCAAACTGTTTCCTTATTGACCTATGACCCTTAGCTTAGTATAGTCTAGGATACAGCTCTCTACTACACAATCAATATTGCCCTATAACAATGCACTTTAAGTACTTCACCTTAATATTATATCCTTGTATTTACAAAATAAAAAGTACATTAACAGAAAGTGTAATTGAAATACACTTTTATTGGATATAAACCAATTAATGCTATTATTAAATATTTCAAAAAGACAAATACGTAAGATAATTACTAGATTCCAGTGCTTAATTAAGGATTGAGTTTATAAAATTGTGTTGTATATAAAATATGTACACTATAAGCTTTCACTAAAGGTTTTTTTGTGTAGGTTATATTTCTAACTTAATGTAACTCTTGGGAAACACTAACTACTACTAGTAGTACTTCAAGAAGTACTACTAGTAGTACTACAAGAAGTACTACTAGTAGTACTACAAGAAGTACTACTAGTAGTACTACTAGTAGTACTACAAGAAGTACTACTAGTAGTACTACAAGAAGTACTACTACAAGAACTACTACTAGTAGTACTACAAGAAGTACCACTAGTAGTACTACTAAGTAACTAGAAGTACTACTAGTAACTACTAGTAGTCTATTATAGTTATAGGGCTTGAGATGACGTAGATGGGTTCTTTTTGGATCCAACCCTTCAAGCGCTCTCTATAGTGCCAAAAAATGTGTTTGTGATAGTGTAGCCGTAGCCTGTTATCACCAAACGTGAAAACCAAACTGAATAAAAAGTGTACTATCTTGTAAAAGATACTCCATAGTATCCTTTACAAGATACCCTACATGGAGATGATACCCTACATTGAACTTTTTTCGATCCTTTCCCCTGCAAGTGAAGTTATAAGTCACTAAAATTGAGTAATTTCAATTTCTTTTCCTTTTGTTTATGGGTTCATTCATTTTTTGATGAGAAAAGGGTTGGAAATGAATAATAGAGAGGAACATTTTTGTCGATATACATTCTTTTCGATGAACATTTTATTTGATAAATAATTTTTTTCGATGAACTTTAGTTCGATGAAAATGTTTACTGCTAGACGGCTATAAATTAAGTACTGCACTTTTTTGTATTATTACTACGTTTCCACGTGTTTAAATACGAATTTAATCCTGGTTTGGGATTTAACAGGCTAGGTGTTTCCAAAGAGNGGTGTCTTTTCAAATTAAGGTAGGGCTACTGTAAGCTACTTTCTATAAACTAAAAAATTTTCATTCAAATCGCATTAGTACTTTCGAAGCTATAGGGTAAATAAATGTATGCTTGTGCGCATGTGGAAGAGAAACAAATGAACGCAGAATGTTGTAACTTATATGACAAAATTTGGGCTAATCATGATCTACCATCCAAATTTTATTAAATCAATCAACACCAAGAATTAAGCAGAGAGTTCAGAAAAGTATTCCGGGTAACAATTAATTATAATGAGGAAGCCAAGGGAGAATAAAGAACGAGGGAGAAAAAACAGAGTGTGATAAGTAAGGCTTTGCTACGTGCTCTACACGGGGATCAAAACAAGTTTGATTGTTAATGCCAATTGTTAGTGTGGTAGTAGGTAGTTTGATGCAACTATGAATAGCTCCTGCAACTGCCTACTTCCCTGGTACCAGTGGAACTCTGTTCAACATTCTGCCCTGCGAAGCCGCGATATGGGAAAGGTGCTACAGCTGGAGACTAGATTGCACCACCTACCTCCTATAGCTTTTCAACTCCCTGTTACACTTTTCTGGGTTTTTAGGTTACATAACGCTTTTTGAGATATGTTCCACAGCTAAAACATGAAATGTCGAAAAATTATTCTATTATCAAAAATCTTGACATTCTCTTGAATTTGGGGTGCTTATATTAAAGAGTAAATACAAATTAAAAGACAACCTAATTCCATTTAATTATTACTGACCTTTTTCATATGGGTATACTTCTTTAGATTGTTACCCCCTTATGTGTTTGTAGATTATAAATGAATTTGAGTAAATTACAATTAACACAAAGGGATGTTTAGTCCAACATACTTTAGGAATATCACACTTCTTTTTCTATAAGGGGAGTAACAGTCTAAAGATGAACATCCCATCCACCTTGATTGTAGTTGAGAATAAACTACACAATGGATATAAGGCAGCGGTTCCCAAACTGTGGTACGCGTACCACAAGTGGTACGCAGGATCGCATCCAGTGGTACGCGTCACATAAATATTTGCGGTTGTTAGGAGTGAATTCATCCCTAATATACCTTAACAGCAAGTATATAAACAGAATGTCCTGCATTGAGGATGATTTGCGTTTAAAACTCAGCCCCGTTAAACCAGACATTGTTAGTTTGAGCCAATTGTTGCACATTTATCCCATTAACCTCCCTAACCACATTATTTTCGTTCCTCAGGACGATATATTTTTATCATATTTTTTATTATATTTTTTGTTACCTTTGGTAAACTCGAAAGCAATAATGATAGTCCCCTGGTCTGGTACAAAAATAGTACAAAAAATTTGTTATATTGCAGTAAAAATAATGTGATATGCCTACCCTTTTTACTTTCTCATATAAATAGAAAGTATTGTGATGCCGCAAAAAATTGATGGATTTACACGTTTTGAGGTTCCCTGAGTCCAAAAAAGTGGCTTCTAAAAGATGTCTGTCGTCTGTGCTGACACCTTGAGCCTAAACTGGACCGATTTTGATGAAATTTAGCATACATGTTCAGAAAAATCATAACCCGAGGCGAAATCGATAATTTAATTGTACCTCTTAATTTGGGGGCGCTGCCCAGCTCATGCTACTATTTAAAAAAGGCGATCCAAAAAATATAGACAATAAATATAGACCCATATGCCTTTTATCGGTAATATATAAAACCTTCATGGCTGTAATTAATACACGAATAGATTTAACTGCAACACAAGCTGGGTTTCACAAGAACTTCTCAACCCTGGACAACCTGCACGTGGTTAAACAGCTCATTAGATCATCTCATCAATACAAATTTCCCTTGGTCGTAATATTTGTAGACTTCCGGAAGGCATTTGACTTTCTTTTCAAATCTGCAATCATAGACTTTATGGATAAATCAGCAATAAAGCAAGAATACGTCTATATTTTTAAGGATATTTACAACAATTGTACCTCTTAATTTGGGGGTGCTGCCCCCCGAAAACTCTGAAAAAATTCTCGAAAACAATTCCGAAGATTTTGATTAAAAAAATTCTAATATTCCCCGCCCAAGAGAAGTCATTTTTATGATAGATTATGATGAAATGTTCAATAATTATTAAATATACTTATGAAAACTTATAAATGGAAAGCAGTGGGCTAATTAATTATAAGCTCTTATATGAGAAAGTTTGTCTGAGTTATCTCGGACCGATTTTTGTATTAATGAATAGCCCAACGTTTTTGAATTTTTAAACTCAAAATTTTTATGGGGTAGGCCCCCGGACCCCCTTTCTTCCGTAAAAACGCCCTGGTTGTTCCTGTATAAACATCAATGGACATGAAAAAGTCAAGACATATTAAGTGGTACGCCACCAAAAAAGTTTGGGAACCCCTGATAAAAGGTTTAACAGTCGAAACAAGACTGAATTTAACACAATTTATAAGAATAACTTTGTACCTTGCAGGTTTAAGTATTTAAGTCAAAACATTAAAGTGAATTCACTTTAACACTTTAGATTGTTACTCCCCTCTGCTCTGTTTTAGAAGGGGAGTAACAATCTTAACACATATATATATGAATACACCAAATTCAAATTATTTATGTATAGAGAAATCTATCAGGGCATGGATGAGTCTTAAAGAGGCAATATGTTTAGAAATGCATGTAATATGTTAGGTCTGTTCAGAACAAAGTTAAAAGTTTCTTCTGTGAAAGAGCTACGATGGAAATGTTTGTTCAAACTGCAATACATACATAAGCTACGATACATCCTTCCAGTGGTTGCTCTTTTTGACAATGGTTTTGTATGCTTTGTGTCCCTTACATTTTCTCTCTTTGGCACAGTGTGGTGCTTTCTACTCATGTTTTGTGAGGGACCATAATTGGAATTTTTTCATAAGGTGGTGTCTGGAAACCCATTTGTTTTGTCCCATCTCTTTTACAACCGCTATTCTTTTTGACNGTGAGACCAACATCTTCCTTGGGCTATGACGTCACGAACGGGTAAGAACTACCAGTTTACATTTATAAATATAAGGATGTATGTTGATAAATACTTACAGAAAAAAAGAATTACCACTTCCACTTTTTCGTCTCTCCGTACAATTTAACGCACTACAAGATTGCACCATATTTTTAGACTTAAATAAAAACTTTAAATAAAAAAAAAAAAACAAGCGCACCAAACAAAACTCTGATTATGACAGTAGCTAAACACCGCGTGACGTCACCAGAGGGCAAAACATGTTTGTCTCAGGGCTTTATACGGCAGATAAAGGGAATGGCGGGTCTAGGTATATACATGGTATAAGGTTTTAATAGTATAAAATCATTAAAGTAAACAAAATAGAACACGAAGAAGCCACACTTATTGATAGAGTATTTTTCTATTTAAATGGCCGCCATCTTTACACAATATGGTGCATTGAAAAAAAAATATATATATATTAGTGAGCACTTAGGCTGAGAGAAACCTGTCTAATACATTTTATATTTAGGTCAAGTGGTTCAAGAGATAACTTGATAAGTCAGTCAGTCAGTCCGGTATTTGGATTGGTAACATTAAAGTGTAATATTGCTCTAAAATGTAATTTTGCTGCTGTTAAATAACACGTACAACTTTTACATTACTGTCAAAGTCAAAAGTCTTAAAGCTAAAACGTGTTCTCTGGATACTCGTGTTCGTGTTCGAGTACACCAATAGATCCGTTTGATTTGAGCCGATAATTGGCTAGAAGGGATCAAGTCAGAAATTCGTTTCAGATAGGGTCTGATCTTAAAATGTACACGTCCGATTTTAATGTACTAGTGTTTGAAATGAAGAAGTATCCAAAAATTTTGCAATTCTGATTAATGTAATGACAAAAATATAATTTAATTTACTAGATGTAATCGTATATACGCTTTAAATGTTCCATTATTTAATAGTTGCATATAAATTTCTTATTTCAATAGCTTTGTGTCACGTTAGTACTATTTGACTATTTATCTTTTTAACTGAGTACATGAGAATATTTTTGTTTCATTCAAAATAAAAACGTGCCTTAACTGTTAAACTGTTTAACAAAAAACGTTACTTTTTGTTTATTCAATTAATTTTATTAAATTATTGTCTTGGGACAAGAGCTGCGTAAATGAATGAATGAATATTGTTTTATTGTCCAAGCATTATTGTTTTTTGTTTTTATTTAATTATATAATGACGCTCTTCTCAGCAATTATAATAAACAAGTATAAATGACTAGAATTTTAAATAAAGAAAATGTATATTTTTTCATAAAATTTTCAGTGTGCTTGAGTTAAGTTAGTTAGACATATTGCTTTGTACATCTCCAATGTATTGAGATAATAACGATTTGTTTGCTTGTTTTTTTATCAAATAAAGTTGTTTATTTAAGTAAATTATTTGGTAGGATGAAGTCAGTCGTTTTAGTTTTTTGGTTTTTCTACAAATGACGCAGGTTGTGATCTCTCTCATGGTTATAATCCTTGAACAACAAAAGAAACAATATNCTAAAGGATATCAAAGTGAAAATAAACATTTGAACTAAATTATTTAATAAAATTAAAATTGAAAAGGTTGGTGCGTCAGATTTGCTCACAAATACTAGTCCAGGAGATAGCATGAAAAATGTGTCTGACAAACATCAAGCTAAATATTTTTGTATAAGTAAATGTTTTGGTACTTTTTTACTTTAGCACCCCCCTATATCCCTTTGTGTTGATAGTTATTTAGACAAAGGAACATTATACAGAGATGCTCATATCTCTTAGTCTAAATTACTATTGAGACGATGGGATATTTCCGTGTACATTAGGACAAAGGAATATCATATTTGTGTATTAAATTGTGATCATATCCCTTAGCTTAGTCTAATCAACTATTAAGATATAAAGGCTAGTTAAATATAAAACTGCTCCAGGACTCTCAATGTCTTTGGGAGACAAACACACAAACCTTTGAGACTTTTGTTGGGCAGACTATTGATTAGAATCAAGGGAGGTGATAAAGTAAAGAAGTCCCAATAGTGCAATAGTGTAGTGAAGTGTTTTTGCGGCATTTTAGCAATGTGTGGTTGGCTAAGATCGTCTGCGGGATATAGTTTGGCAATAGGTATTTGAATAAAACAAACCGGTGGAGAGCGGCCATGTCCTGCCCTTTATGGTGGGCAATGCGATTTTCATGATCCTAAGTGTGAAATTATTTATTATACCAAAAATCAAGTTGATGGTAGTTTATCACTTAATAGGTGAGATCTTTGATTTGGAGTAATTTATTTATTATTAAGTGACGAACTATTATGAACTTGATTTTTGGTCTACTAACTAATTTCTAAGTCAGGATCATGAAAATCACATTGTCCGCCATAAAGGGCGGGACATGTCCACTTTCCAACGGTTTGTTTTATTCAAATTCCTATCGCCAAGCTATGTCCCGCAGGCGAATTTAGCCGACCTTACATTATTAATGTACCCTGGNTTCTAGTTACAGTAGTAGTCTATAATTATTTTTTTTATTTCTATAACTGACATTGAATATAAAAAAATAAACGGCTATAATGATGTTATTGCCTTACCATAATAGAGGCTAATAGTTTATGAAGTTACTGCGTTTTCAGCGAGGGCAATTCTGGGTAACTGTTTGTTTTTTATATTAGGTGGTGTAGCTGCGTTGAATACAAATTTATTCGTTCC
Source organism: Gerris buenoi (assembly GCA_001010745.2). Classification (NCBI taxonomy): domain Eukaryota; kingdom Metazoa; phylum Arthropoda; class Insecta; order Hemiptera; family Gerridae; genus Gerris; species Gerris buenoi. The sequence continues at coordinate 49,560 of KZ653682.1, read as the reverse complement.
CAAAACATACGAAAATCATATTTTTGTAAACTCCTACGCTGTCATTTCTTGTATTTTGTGAACAAATACACGAATTTCAATGTAGGAGTTTACGAAAATCATATTTTTGTAAACTCCTACGCTGTCATTTCTTGTATTTTGTAAACAAATACACGAATTTCAATGTAGGAGTTATAAAGTGAAAGGTTAAAATGCTTGGAGATTTTTTTTATTTTTTTAAATATTTAAATAGCAAAAAATGTTTTTATCCGTTTTCATTTGAACTTAAAGTACTTCTACATTTATATTATTTATCCAGTGTGAAAATANTTATAAAGTGAAAGGTTAAAATGCTTGGAGATTTTTTTTATTTTTTTAAATATTTAAATAGCAAAAAATGTTTTTATCCGTTTTCATTTGAACTTAAAGTACTTCTACATTTATATTATTTATCCAGTGTGAAAATAGTATGACGAATCCGCCCTTTAGGTTACCCATTGTAGAGCTTGAGAGTGACATAATACTAACTGTGTAGACAGAGTGAGGGAGATATACAGAGTGGCACAAAAGTACGGAAACCCCTGAATAACTCGTCAGAAATGCAATTTTTTTGAAAAAAAGTTAATTACAGAAGTTTCAGGATTTTTCCTTAGCTATTCAATGGTGGCCTTGGAATTGACCTTAACCTTGCCCTTAAGGGTAATTTGAAGGTCAACTTTATTTTTAATGGGAACCCCCATTTTTATTGCAGATTTGAAAAGAGCAGAAAATTTTATGAAAAATATGACCTTGACCATGTCCTTGAGCATGACCTTTAAGGCCATTCCAAGGTCAAAATTGATTTTTCAATGGGATACACTAATTTGTATTGCGGATTGTGAAATAACCAAATTTTTCCCTTCAACAACAGCCTTCACCACGGACTACACCACGTCCTTGAACACGACCTTCAAGGTCATTTCAGCCCTTCCCCCACCTCTTTTTTCCTTTATTTATTTGTTTAAGTACTTTTAATCAATTTTTATTCTTGAAGGTTGACCACATCCTTGGCTATGACCAGAAATAAGACCATGATGAATCTTTCCACATGATTACTCACACGGTTTTACTCGCGCGCAATCCTTTACGATTCAGGCCTGCAGGAAAGAACGTATGTGTAAAGGCCGTTAATAGCCTATAAGGCAGAAGTTGAGAGTAGGTATATTAAAATGTCAGCGAGAAAAGGAAAGTAGATAGTAGTTGTGCCGTCCCCCATTACACCTCAGCCACTATCCTACTTCCCTTCTCATATTTCATAACTATACTACTTCCTTTCTCATACCACGTCGGCCGCGCAGTGATCATTCCTCCGTATGAGGAATGATAGTTGGAGGAAATAATAAGAAATTAATAATAATAGGGAATGATAATCTTTGTTCTGAAGAGTTTTGAAACTCAAAGGCATGGTATTAAACGATGTGGGTGTTCCAATTGAACCAAGTAATTATCTTGTGTACGTGTGAGGACCAACGGGAAGTGTATGTTTACAATCTTTGAACTTAATACTCAAAGCTCAACCACAGTTATTCCAATATGAAATTCTATAAATGAGAGTTAATCCTAGTACACACTTGCATACAAAGTTAAGGGATTGTCTATAGACAGAATATAGGGAATGTATATTGACATGTATTGTATACAGACAATGTAGGCAGGCAATGTACAATTTATGTAGGCGGTCTAGAGAAAGTCGCGTGGGTACACACTTGAATGGCTAATTCCTCGTTATTGTGTGACATAGTTGCTAAATATGGATGAACTTGTTAGGCTGTTAGGATCTCTGCTTTATCTGGGAGAATTTAGAGAGACGAAAAAACTAAAAGAGACTTTTATGGAGAGACTTTGCTTCGGTATTTACATTCAACTCTGAAATTAGAAGACAGCAAGATTGCCCGAAACTTCACCCGTTTGATTCTAAAGTGACTGGGAAGAATTGCTTCAGCTTTCAGGTAGAAACATGCTTGTAGGTGTAGAGAAACCATTCCAACATCTCTTAGATTGGCTGTGAGACTTCGTTTTCAACAGTAAAATTGCTGAAAATGTCTGCCAAAACATCTACACTACAAAATGTTAAGCAACATTGTCTCGTATCTCCCATTTCACACAGGGGACAGACGTTCTGCGAGTTTTTACCAAAAGCTTGTCTAAATACATCAATTTGTCTTTCGACTTTCTATATACAATCACTCGATTTTTCTTAGGCATTGTATACACGTGTGTACTATGACTAGGTACTTTCTAGGTGTTTTCAAGGTACGTTTAGATGTGTACTACCTAAATGATGTTCTCTACTAGAGTTTATAATATTTTATTATATATAATATTTTGAATAAAGGCAAGCACCTGATGTTTTCGGGTTTTTTTTGTAATTTATCTTTTTTCCACGTGGCTAGAAGTGCTTTAGAATTTCGATGAGTCAGTCAATAATCTCTACCTGTGTACGATTTCAAGTTTCTAGGATTGTTAGAAATGCCTTAGAATTATGATAAGTGAATAAAAAAACTTTAGACTCATATATCTTATAAACTATTATAGATAGAGGTGTGAAATTTTTATTTCTAGTTCAGTATGAAATTAGCTCTTATTTATTTATTATTCTTGACTGTGGGATTTTTCTTAGACAATGCTTTGGTACAAATATCGCTCGACTCTGTATGCAAGTGTGTACATACTATGACTTCTATGTAATTTCAAGGTTTTTTTTTTTTTTAGGAGTTTTCTAGGTTTTTAGGTATTATATATTAAGCCGTTATGCCCGTAGCAACGGGCAGAATAAATATGGTAAAAAAAGAGCTAGTTATAATTTATATAGTAAGTTTTATGCTCGTAGCTTCAGTGCAAGAGCGTGGCTCAGTGGTAGAGGATCCGCCTCATGTGTTGGAGGTCACTGGTTCAATCCCAGCTTATGGCGCATCAATTTTTAACGTTATAAATCGTTTAGAGGTGAGTCGTCGCCCGTCGCCGTCGCCGTTGTCGGGACACTACTCGATTATATAAAAGATTATATAGGTAAAAAGAAATTATATATCCAAAGTGCCTTGAGTTAGTAATGTGTCTTGGCGGAGGTACAGCCGTGGGTTTAGATTGTTTTAATGTTTAATTTTATCTATATTTTTGCTGAATTTAAATTTACTAAGTTCGTATCAACTTTATTAAACTTAATTGTTCATCGTCATTATTCAATCCCATTGCATCTTCTTGAAAGAACAAAATTTCGTTTGCGCCTCTAAGTGATTCCAAAGTTATTGGTTTTCACTGACATCGTTGAAATTTTGATTACGCTGTCAAATCGAGAAGTCCGAAAGCGTTGCGAAATCCAAATGGCATCAAGAGGTTATACTCTGGAGAGGTTGACACTATCCACGTGG
>KZ653681.1:16257-29267 GCA_001010745.2 Gerris buenoi | reverse complement strand
AAAAAAAAAAAAAAAAAAAAAAAAAAAAAAAAAAAAAAAAAAAAAAAAAAAAAAAAACATAAAATGTCCACTCGCTCTAAAGTGAAATATTGGAATAAGGGGGTGTAGGAATGGAGAATGCGTGGAATAGCTAAAAAAAATTACTCTTAAAAAGATGTGAAAACACATAAGCGCATGAAAAAATTCTAAAAAATATTTTTTAATGAAAAAATAAAGCATTCCTCCAAGTCAGACATGTACAAAATCAACTACCAAAATTGCATTGAAAATTCAACATCGACGCTTTTAATAAGGAAGAATTACAAATCGAGAGATCAAACATCAAGAAAAATTGTTTTTGAAGAATCAACAGTGGTGTTTAGGCGTTGAATTAATTTGAAATGAAAATATTCATTGTAAAAAAGATAATGATTTACCTCAACTGTTTGCAAAAGTGATATTATAATCACGAATATTATTTATATCGTACAAGTACCTCTATATTATCGTTATAATTATAATACACAATTCAGAGAAAGAATTCTGGAAATGAGACAAAAATAAGTCCAAAATAGACTATAATTGTATCGTAGTAGAGAATAATAACTAATCGATTGTATCTATTCCACAAAATGCGTATTTTTGAACTGCTTCATGGCCGGTAGAATGTCAATCACTCCCAATAAAATGTTATCTTTCCTGTTTACTTTGCGATCGCAAAATATAGTGTCTGTTCACAAAATTTTGCGATTTTCTATTATTCTTCTACTATTTTCTACTATTCTTTTGGGAATCCATATCGGAGTGTTTTAGGTAATCCATGCGTATTCTCCAACCCCTTATTTGAACATTTTCCGTAAGAGACATTGCGTAAGTTGACATTTCATGTGTTAAAAAAAAAAAAAAAAAAAAAAAAAAATCGAGGGTCGGGGTGCCTTAAAGTCGGAGGTGATTAAAGTGGCCTCTCCTGCAGCCTCGCAGCAGGAGGAAGCAGCTAATAAGGAACAGTTAATAAGCTCGGAATCAATAAAAATTGCTCTTTAATAGTCACATATCTTAAGTTAAAAAACATGCGAGATATGGAAATTTGAATAAGAATTTAAAGAAAAAGAATTTCAACTTACAGCTATGTATTTTATAACTCCATTTATCAAAACAATTATTTCATTGTATACATAGAATTTAACTTGAACGAATCCAGTAATATTATATTTAAGATCTTATTAACCAAAGTATCATAATAAAGGGCAAAGCTGCGGTTAGTTATTAAAATCAATTTTAAAGAATTTAAAGTTTTATAACTTTTTAGCAAAAAACAAAATCACTAAACATCGCAGAATAATAATTAAAGATAAAGTTTAACAGAGTTTAAAATTGTTAGAACTTGTTTTTAATAGTTACGTTATTAGGGGACTTACAAGACAATAAGTCCGTTAATAGCTAGCTCTCCCTTATTAACAGAGTCGTTAACTTGGCCTAAAAGTTTTTCAACTTCAGTTAGTCTTTATTACTTGAAAATAATAGATTTATTTTCCGTGCAAAGTTTATTATCAACTCTTTTTATAACCGGCTGCGTAAAGGTAAAGCTATTTAAATTTCAACGCCTTTTAGCTGACGACTTTAAAATTTCATCCTTTTAGTAAACTTGTTTAAATATAATTTGGTTTCTTTTTTTTGGAGAAAACAAAATTTAATTAGGCCATTGAAATATTGAAGCTAGCATCCTTTATATAAAGAACTTTCGTATTAAGGATTTTTTCATCGGCCATTTATGATTGAATATAGTAGTCAGATACTTATTGAAAACCAGTTCAAAACAAGATTTTTGTTTTGTTTCTTTTCTTGTCTGACAAGTTAATTTTTATTAATAGTATTAGTTGTTGTAGTTTTCTTTGTAACTATGTGTGCAATCTATTATGTTTGCTTTGTTGTAGGATTTTTAAAAGATGTTAGTTTTTTTTATCGTAATTTTATTGTGTTTATTTTTTTAAGTACCTGAAGATAATCACAGTGCTGATCGGAATCTCTGATATAAGCGGCAAAGTCTTGATTGACTGACTGACATAGAATCAACGCACAGCGAAATCTGCTTAACCGAGAGACTTGAAATTTTTAGAATATATTCTATTCATATCATAGACACCCACTAAGAAAGGATTTTGCGAAAGTTTGATTTTGGTACATCGGGGTACGGGGTACAAATATCGAAGTAATGAATACCCTTAATGATGCATACCGTTTAAAAGCTTTTAAGAGTACATTAATATTGTTTTCATCGCAAATGATAGATTATAGAAAAAAATGTCCTGTATTTTTTATTTTAACCCCCTCCTAAATGAAATTATGGCAAAACTGTACGTTAGATTAATTATTGTACTCTTAAAGAGCATTTCAACGATATGCATCATGAAGAAGGGTGTTCATTAATTTGAAATTTGTACTCCGTACCCCTGTGTACCAAAATTAAAATTTCGTAAAATCCTTTCTTAGTGGTGTCTATGATATGAACAGAGTATATCCTCAAAATTTCAGGACTCTCGGTCAAGAAGATTTTTTCTGTACGTTGATTATATGTCAGTCAGTCAGCCAATCAGGACTTTGCCGCTTATATTAGAGATATATTTTTCCATTTTACCCTCTAAATGTACATAAAAACAATTACTGGACTCTTAAAGAGCTTTTTAACGGTATGCATCATGAAGGGGTTTCATTGCATTGATATTTGTACCCTGTACCCCTGTGTAGCAAAATTTAAATGATATAGTAATTTACAATTTCATCATACAAATTTTACTAAATCAGAGAAGTGGTTTATAAGATATGGAGTTTCGCAAAAATCCAATAAAGACAAAAATAAAACGGCCAATCATTTCCCTAAATGTCTGGCACGGATTTCTGACCTGGATTTTCAAGAAATTGAAGATATGACAATGTTTTGCTCTTCAGAACTATCACATTGCTACCATTATCTTCGGTAAGCTCGAAAGCAAAATATTTATTAAAAACACACTCCATAACGAAGCATGAAATTATATTGACGAAATATTTTAATACAAAAAAAAATTATTTAGTAGCAATATGTTTTATTATGCATAATATGCAACAAATAATTTTAAACAGTGAGCATGTAAGATTATGTAGAGTAATCCCGTAACTACACAATTACTAGCTCCTTTTAAAAGTACCTGCTCAGTAAAAGTAAAAGTACAAATAATTGTCAAGCGTATGTACATGGCAGCTAGACGGCCACAGGCTGGCCATAGCTGGGGTATTTATGTCTGAATTGTTATCTATACATGTACAGCGTTTCTCTTTCTTTAGTGATGTAATTTCTTTAAAATTGGAGTGATTTAGCAATCACGTTGTACTCGTCATCCCGTATAAATTCCTCTAAAGTGTTGCGTTATCACTAACCAAACCACTCCATTTAATTTCAAACAATTCTCTAAATTCTAAATTATGCGTCACATAACTCAACTATTATTTAACTGAGCGTGCGATATTATTTCATTAGAAATAGATCGAGCTGCGTCTAAATAATTCCGTCTACCCTAAACTATCCAATTATATTAATCAACATAAGTTTTATTTTTTACTTTCTCATATAATAGTCAGGGTGTCCATAGGCAAAAAAGTCACTTATACATACTCTTTCCAAACCTTTTTGTATGGCTTGTTTAGACCAAGTCTGACACCGTTTTCCTCTGTGCATTTTTTGGTTTTGGGGCGTTTTTCATTATTTGAGCCCTATAACTTTGACGCCTCAGAGTGGAAAATCCGGAAAAAGTTCTGCGTCAGACAATATTAAAATGTTGAGTTATAGGGTTCAAATAATGTATCTTGAGAAAATCAACTGGATATTAATTAATAGTAATTAATATTAATTATTAATAATTATTTTTAATTCATCTTAAATAACCAGCTAATTTTCTTTAAAACCAAGTTTTTATAAAATAAGTGGTACAATAACCCAATGGTGAACCAAGAACTGGTTATTTCTTGGTTAACTATTTTACTAAGAAAAAAGTTATGAAGCAAGTTTGTAACCAAGAAATAAGTTGTAATACATGTTTATAACCAATAAAAAGACCACAAAACTTTTTTTAAACCAAAAAAGTGAGTGCCAATAGCATTGAGAAATGGAAACAAGAATGGCCTTTCCTAAACTGTCAGGTAAACTATATGACAGAGAAAAGCCATATCAAGACGGTGGCCATTTAAAATTTTGTTTCACCTAATGCTTTTAAACTTTGCATTTTAACTGTCCAAACTTAATTAAACAACTCCGTTGTCAATATAATTCATAATTAAGATAGTGGGGGAGGGGAGGTTTATTATTACAAAACATGGTCTTTTGCCAAAGAATAATTATAATTTTTTCGTTGATTTGTTTAAAAAAATAGAGGGGCATACAAAAGACGCAATTTTCAAGGACACGTGGTGCAAACATGAATTCACAGAAAAACGAAACCAAATAAGTGTATTCATGGCGTCCACCTTTTTCACTTAGCACCCCACATTATACATTTTCGTTTAAAGAAATGCAATTCAATCCCATAGGCTATAGACTTTAAGGGATTATATTTTGGGATTCCCTATCATTTTCTTGAGTTTCAGTTATATCACATAACTTAACAGCGTTTAAGTTTTAAATTTTTATGTTAAGTGCCATCGGAGATCAGCAGGACAGAGATGAGCAGGAATTTTAAGGACCCTAATTGAAATCTATGGGAAAGCTAGGCCTTGAAACCATCAGTGCTAGCTTAAATTTGTCGTTCGTTACGTAATGAGCTAAGTAATTAAGTATACTATGCGGTAATTAATTAATGAAGATCAAAACAGAGAGAGTTAATGATTTAAGAAGTTTATAATTATATTAAAAAACTTTTCTCGGAAAGTATAATTATTAAGAAGTAAAAGATAAAAGTTTATTTTCTAGACGGTAAAACTGGTTATAGGTGAAAAGAAGAAAAGTGGAGAGCAAGGCAATAAGACTTGGAAGTAAGAAGTAAGTAGGCTTGGTAGAAGTAGGGTCTTGTAATGCTCCTGATGGACTTTACATGTAAGTCCGGACCCTTACTTACTTTGCCTTTGAGTAGCGTTTCAACATCAAGTCTCCCAGATATAAACAACATCGTCGCAGCCAACCAAAGATAAATCAAAACTGCTGAGATAGAAATAAACACTGCCCGGGAAATAATTTCGGTTTAATAACGCACCATCAAAACACCATATTCTCTCGTATAAATCTAGACTTCCGGCATTATATTTGTCATCTCTTAAAAAAAATAAATAAGAAATAAAAAAATGCTCTTACAGACATTTTACTTTCTTCTTCCAACTTCCTTTAAAAAAATAAGTTTATCCAAAAATAAAAATATATTCTAGAATATGCAGTTAAAAATTAAAGATGAAATTTAAATTGCTAAATCTTTTTCGAAATAATTAAAGCATCCCTACACAATCAAGCCGCTTGATCAAAATATTGCGTCAAGCATGATTGATAGTCTAGAAACCCGTTTTATGCTTAAGTCAAGCCTTGAACCTTGAAGGAGATTGATGGAAAGTTTGAATGAGTCAAGTGGCTTGACGGAGTGCTTGATAGTCTAGAGCAACGATTCCCAATTGGGGGTGCCTGGACCCCAGGGATCCACGGCCTTATTACAGGGGGTCCACGGCCCAATTTTAGATTTGTATAAATGTTAGATACAAATAATACATTTATAGATGTAGATATTTGAAAGGCCANCATTTATAATTTTACTTGCTTTATGTTATATGAAATATTAAACATTTTAATTTTTAAATTCTAGTAGTAAACTTAAATAAATTAATTTTAATTACGCTCTCTTATAGATAATGTGTTAGAGATAGATAATGATTTTCATAGTACAATAATTTTAAATAATGACTGAAGAAGACCTTATGATTAAAAACCTCTCTCTCGATCTATCTCTAAATCGATATGAATAAATGTTTTACTTTTCATACCTAAAGATCCGTCAACTATATTCATAAAGAGTCAACTATATTCATATTTCAATAACAACGGTGCTGACTTCAACGTATTCTACAAAAAATAGGTCGTAAAAGCATAAAATCATTAAAATATACGAGATAGGACGCAAGGAAGCTATGTGGCACACTAATTGGTAGACTATTTTTCCTTTCACGCAATGTTTAGTATATATATTGTAGTCTTTCTTATTCATTGGACTTATTACTTTACAAAACTATTTTAATTAAGTAGAAAGATATTCTACAGACAGTGTTAGAGAAACATAAAAAAAACTTCTTAAAGGACCAGAATGAGGTACAATTTTTCATTATGATTAAACTTTAACCACATAAGCAATAAAAAGTAATATGCCTAAATTGTTTTAACTTGCCCCGGTCTCTCCTGTATAAATAAAGGAACGTTATAAAAGATTAACTTGGTTTGCATGGTCTAAGTCTAAACCTTACAAGTTTTCTATTATTCAATCTTAAAATGAAAATCTCTTTCAATCCAAAGCCCTTAATTTTGTTAAATTATACGCTAGCTGCACAACGTCGCTGTATTGCTGGACTACCAATTACTTCTTTTTTCAAAAACCCTCTTACTCAAACAGAAAAATACACTTAAGTCAAATCAATGAAAGAAAAACCGTCAATACAGTGCAGAGTATTTGACCCTAGGTTTTACTCAGTTTCAATCATCATCGGAGACTGCCAAAACCCATTGCGGCCATTTGCGGCCAGGTACTAACAAATGAGTCGAAGAAACCAGCTAAGTTAAGAAGCAAAGCACCCAGAGTTTCAGCCAAGGGGTGCTGATTTTTTTAAGAAGAACAGCTAAAACAGACTGAAAAAACTTTGCTACACTGCCATTACAGGAACAGGATCGAACAAATCAGCCGCAATGGCCTCCTTTAATAATTGCTGAAGAACCCATTCTACCAGCAGCTAAAATTATAGTATCATTAACGATTGGAGATAAGGCTGTCAAAGAAATTTCAAAAATTCCTCTGTCAAACAACACGGTGCATAGCAAGGGTGCATAGGATTAATAAAATGATTAAACTATATTTTGAAAAACTTAAAAGCAGAAATGCGAGTTCACCTTTCACACTGAATTCTTATTTTATATCATGCGTATAATATATGATTTATGTATAAAACATAAGGAATTGTCATCGTGTTCTGAGCTATTCTAAAACATACAAACAAGAAACCAAGTTAATAAAAACGTAGTAAAAATCGGTCTTTAGGTGTGAAATTAAAACATTAATCCATATTGATTAAGAGACGCTTCGACCCGTAACCAAAAGGTCATTCTTCATCAGTCTTTATTTAAAAAATTTTTACAATGAAAATAATTTTCTATNTTTTTTATTTGTTTAAATATAATTACTAATCAAATTACTTTTAATAAATAGAAAAATAAATATTTATTAGTTATTTGGTTGAAAGATATATCTTCTTTATTAGAGCAATTCTACATTTTTCCTTACTAAAGTGTTTTTTAAACAGCTACTTCTTCAAAAGTTCTTAATAATAGTTTGGATTTCCTTTGTGGCTAGCAATAGACAACATCTTTGGAGGGCTAATTAACCCTCTTTGAGTCATTAAATTCAGCCGAAACCTTTTTTTCAATTTAGGGTTATTAAGATTATTATTATATAAATTTTATATTAAAAACTTTTTTTATTTTCGTGTTTTAGTTTCGTCAAATCCGGTACAGTAAAAATGCAAAGTTTAAACTTGATTTTTAAAGTTGGGACCGGTTTTGGTGTCTATAAAATGAGAAAGTGGTCAAAAAATTTCCAACTCTCGTGAATGTATATAGAGAAAAAAAATTATTTTATAAAATAAATATACCGCAAGAAGTCGACGCAGGCAATTTCATTATCAAAACTTATACGGATGCAGCCAATATTAATACCTAAAGTGCATTCCTCACTAGACTGGATTATTTAATTTGTGTGTGCACTTTATATTATGATTAATATCGAGTAAGTTCTTAAGCGCTTTGAAAACAAAATAAAACTTTTTCATTGTTATAGCAAGATTAAAAAAGAATGGAGGGCTGTATATAAAAGTATAAGAGGATTATAACTTATTTTTTATAGCTCATGTTAAAAAATAATACAAGAGTGAATCTATATTTGAACAGAAGCACCTGCATTTAAGTGTGTTTTTAATATGCAAAATAATATTTCGTGTTATGGACTCGTAGGGGTTTAGACGGGGAGGTTCCATTAACTACAGAGATGGGGGTCCGACCCCCGAGTTATTGCATTCCCACTCCGCGAGCCATGTTTATATAAAGCGTCTTTCCACAAGCACCGTGGAACGCTGTTGACTGCTTCAACAGAAAGCTTAATATTGCACGGTAACGTCACAACTTGCCTTAATATTGCATATCTTGCAGACGAGGAAACTCTCTCGCTGCCAAACGTTATTATACACGACAAGAACTGTGATTTCAAATATTTCTCAGAGGGGGGCGAGGCCGAAAACAAGTTTGGGACGTCAGTCAAAGCGACGCAGCGAGAGAACAGACCGGTGCTGCAGTATATTTGCTAACATATTGCTACATCTGACAGTCGCTTGTCTCCCTCTTGGTTCACAAGTGCTAATATGTAGCCAACTTACTCGCTCCCTTCAAAGTCAACCTAATACTCGTCGTATAAGGGATTTTGCTGTGAATCCATCCCTTCTCCTTCAATGACGCCTCAGGAGTTTAACAGATTTCCATATTAAACGTGCATTTTTATTTTTATTCCTCACTACTTTTCGTCACAGCTAAATTTTAAAGCCCATGCAGATAAAATTCACAATCATTCAAAAAATAAACTCCATAGACCATGTAATGTATAATTATTCAACTGACGATCAGCTACACAGATCCAGACAGAGTAATAATAATTCAGTTGACAAACAGTCCATGCAGATTCACAATGATTCAGTTTATGAACATTGTTACATGTACATTAATGAACTACACAAATCTAAATAGATTCATAATTATTAAGAGAAGAACAGCTAGATGGATCAAAACCGATTCATAATGATTTAAATTTCGAACAGCTACACATTTGAAAATGCGAGACATAAAATCAACGAATCTGTGCTACTTAATGTTTTCAATTGTTTTAAAAATACATATATATAACGAAGCATGAAATTATATTGACGAAATATTTTAATACAAAAAAAAATTATTTAGTAGCAATATGTTTTATTATGCATAATATGCAACAAATAATTTTAAACAGTGAGCATGTAAGATTATGTAGAGTAATCCCGTAACTACACAATTACTAGCTCCTTTTAAAAGTACCTGCTCAGTAAAAGTAAAAGTACAAATAATTGTCAAGCGTATGTACATGGCAGCTAGACGGCCACAGGCTGGCCATAGCTGGGGTATTTATGTCTGAATCGTTATCTATACATGTACAGCGTTTCTCTTTCTTTAGTGATGTAATTTCTTTAAAATTGGAGTGATTTAGCAATCACGTTGTACTCGTCATCCCGTATAAATTCCTCTAAAGTGTTGCGTTATCACTAANGGCGCTGGAACTTATAAGTTATAACATTGGAATTTTGCAAACAGAGCAGCCATCAAGATGTTGTGCTGGTCTGATTTGGAAATAGAAGTCCATTTTATAAAGTTAGAGAATATTTGTACAGTTTGTCTCATTTAAATATTAAATTTAATCCCTTTATCCGAATTATCTTTTAGAAATAAGTTAGAAATAAGTTGTATATAAAATAATTTTTTATATACAACGTAAAACCAAAAATGGGTATTATTTACAAATTTCTACAATTTTCAGATCAACCCCTCCACTCGTAGAATAATAATTTAACGAGTAATAAACTGAACGAAGAAAATAAATTCAACGAGCCGGCCATTTGATTTAATTTAGCATTATAATCAGATAATAACTGATCAGGCGTTTTTAATTTTAATTTATTTTACCGAACTGCGTATTAATAGTTCACTAAGTTGAAGCAAATGGTTATTTCTTAATATTTGAGAATGCTTAATTATTTAAGGGTTGCTCAAATTCAGATATTTTCCCGTGTAAAAGTGGTCAACTTTAGGGCTATGTGATAAAATTAGTAAACATTTAAAAAAGTGCGTGGTCTATGTTTCTCCCTATCAGCCATTCGTGCTTTGAATATTCTCTGAAATGCTGACTCGTTTGGAACTCAATTAGAAATCCAAACATCCCCCAAGCGACCGCTCTTGATCATTCTTCACTTCCCTCCAGATAACTGTTTTAAATAAAACTGCATTCACTTAACTGGATACTTAGCCCTTAGCCCCGTTCAGTTTTCTCGCATCTTGGATCTCGCTCCGAATCATCATTTAAGAGTTCAGTTAGTTTAAGTAATAGTTGTTAAAATAATAGTTAAGAGTACAGGTAAAGAAAGTTTAAGTAATAGTTGTTACTAAAAGTAATTATTGTTAAGGGTAATATTTTGTAAGTTTATGTAATAGTCAAAAGTAGTTTGTTAGTTAGTTTAAACTCCTATACATCGTTGTTGTTTGTAGTTTACTGTTTCTTAACAACAACCTTGTACAACTGTTGTTGAATTTCACTAAACAATGTTTTAACTTTTAGCATCTTCTTGCTTCTTACTTCAATCGCCATAAACTTTGGCTTTATTGCCTTTCTGCATGACCATGAATGTGCATCATTTTTTTTCTTTTTACTCTACTCCATCGAGAGCACGAGGGTCATTAGCGGTTTGTGCACGATATTGTTTGATAATTTAAAATTTTAATAATATGCACAGCCTGTGTTTTGTATTCAATCTCGCAATTAAACCGAAATGGGTTACCTTACATGTTTGCACGTTATCACCTGAAGAGGTTAAAATAGTCTCTGACGCATTTCGGATTTCCGTCACGTGATAAACTCGTGGAATTGTATAACTCGCATTGTTTTTTTCTTCTTCTTCTTTATGGATCTGTGATATTTATACAATGAAGCTGTTATTGACAGCAATCTCTCTTACTTTTCTACCCACAGAATTACGTAACAAGTTTCAATTCTAAACAGTGGATTTGCACCCTCTCTTTTTTTTATTATCTAAAATCTAATTCATTTTCTTCTTTAAATAATGTTATTCTTTATAAATATTAAAAATTCTAATACAATTTTAAATCATTAAACACTGTCTAGTCATTTTTATATAACTTTTCTTTAGGATAAGTAGAACATGATTCTTCAAAATTTCCTTATCTCGATATAATTAAATTCCCAAAAAGTTTGACTCTTAGTGCTTTAACCTCAAATTCGATGTGTTAAAATTATTTTTAGCTAAATTTAACTTTAAAACAAATTTATATGAAAAGTAAATGAATTTTCAAAAAAGCTAAATTTATCGGTTCAAGCAATATTGCTAATATTTAATATTCTTCCAACCACATTAGCTTTCTGTATTACAGTGAGGGATTCAGAAAATTTTCTGTATATATGTTGTACAATAGGTTTTCGATAACATTTGAAAGTGTTTTTAAAATCTTTATTTCTAATTCCATTTTATAAAGAGAAAGTATTGTGATGGCGCGAAAGTTCGATTTTAAATGGATTTACACGTTATTTCGTAACAAATTAACTGGCTTAGCTGGGATTTGTGGTTCAAATCTATTGTAGATCAAACAAAATAATTGTTAAATATTCTGTCAATCAATGTGACATATACGACCTTTCCGACTTATTATTGGACGAATTATTCATGATATGTAGATATTTTTCGATTCCCTGTTAGGTCCAACTTATTTTTCAACAATATTAAATTTGAGCAGACGGTTGAAATTATCACGGGTCCATCTGTGGGCTGCTTTCGGTAAGCCCACCAAATTGATTCAAAATCTATCAAAGATATATGCATATAGGTATTAATAAAACAAAATTGTTGTTTCGATTCCTAGTGGGGTTATACTTATTTTCATTCAATATTGTTGTTGGGTTGCATGATAAAATTACTCAGCGATCATAGAATCCTTAAACGGAAAGATTTCCAACTCCTCTCTTTATCTACCTGTGTTAGAGACTACTATGGCTCCACGGGAAGATGCGGTTAATATTGTAACTAAATCTTTTACACCATTCAAAAGATTTCGAGCTTTTTAATTCAAAGAAATAAATTAATAAATTATATGGTCATTTTCCTGGATTCGAACCCAGGAACTTTCGAACCCAGGAACTTTCGCATTTTAGGCGATCGCGCATCTCATTTGGCCACCGAGACTGTTATTATTTTTTGGATTGTTTATTTACAATATAGTATAAATATCAAAAGAGCATAAGTAGTTTACAATTTTAACCACCATATTCCCGTGGAGCGCTAGTGCTCTTACACCTCTAGAATACTGGAGTTGGATACCCCTGAAATTACTCAAGAAAAAATGATACAGCTAAAATTACAATTTTCGTATGACAAATACGAAAATTGCACTAAGAAAAAATCACATATTTTAAGTTTTTGGAAAAAATCATTTAAAAGTTTGGTATCAGTATTGAAATAATTTATCATTTTTAAAATGTTTACATAAATTAAATTGATCATTAAAACTATTAATTAATAATTGTTAATTACTACTACGTCAAACCCCCGTGTTGTAGGTTGCTTGAAAAATAAAAATAAATAAATATTGTAAGAAATGGTTATTATAAATGTTGAAATTAGTAAAAAAAAATCCGGTAAACGACCACTGCTTATTAAAAAAAATTAAATTCTTACTAAATCGTCGCAGTATCTCTGGTGTGACATGATAATAAGCAAAATTTCCGCTATTGGGCTGCAGAAAACCCTCCTGAACTTCATAAACGGCCATAGAAGTAACCATCCTTTTTGCCCCTAGGCCCCCCCCACGTAAAATTTTAAATTTGATAGCGAATTTTTGACAGCAGCTTTGGAATGTATGGCAAAAAAGTTATACCTCCAATATTTTGCCCTCTATAAGGGAAAAATTATAACAATAGTAGATTTCAAAATATTGTGGGACAAAATATTGGAGGTATATATAT
>KZ653681.1:2087-16120 GCA_001010745.2 Gerris buenoi | reverse complement strand
ATATATATATATTGCCCTAGATTCGAAATCTGCTATCAAAAATAGGCAATAAAATTTGATTTTTTTAAAGTCAGGTGCCTAGGGGCAAAAAGAGAGGTTCCCTCCTCAAAAAGGGTGGTTGCCCCTAGTACTTAAAGGAGTGGCACAACTTGGCTTTAAGTGGCCCACGCACGGTCAATTGTATTGTCAATATACAAAAGTATTGTCAATACTATTGACCGTATGCGGAGTTGGTATTGATATAATAAAAACAGTATTGATGAAAATTTGTTATTGAATTGCATATTGACAATAGTATTTTCAATAATATTATTGACATTAATATTGATCGTGTGCGGGGGCTTTACATGGTACACATCCCGCAAGTTTCATTATTGTATCCCAAACCGTTTAGATTTTACAACGATAAAAGATTTATTTCTGTTCTGTTTCCATCTTTTCCCCCTATAGGGGCAAAATACTGGATATAGAAAAAAATTGATTATTTACACCTTAGAATCCAAATCAACTATCAAAAGTGTATACTCCCATTTAAATTTTGAATTTGGGATAGGGCAAAATGGGTAATTGCCCCTAGTGCGCGATAGCATTCAAACAAACGTCACTTTGCATGGAATAGATCCTCCAAGTTTCATTAATTTATCTCAAACCGTTCAAAAGTTACGAGGGGGGAGGGACGGCAAGGGTGGGCTGACAGAATCTCTTCCCAGCTTCTAAGCTACCCTAGAATACTAGAATATCATAGTTTAACATTTATATGCTTGCTTAAACATTCAATTAATTCTGTGTGTAATTTCTTCTTCGTGTAATTTTCACACCTCTAATCTTTGTCCAGTGAACATTTTTCAACGTGAAATTTTTTCCATGTGTAATTCCTTCCTTTGTATTTCTTTCCTGCCAACGTTCACAGGAGGTTTAAATTGAAATTAATATGGGCATGTCTGTGGGCTACTTTCAACATACCATCAAAATTGGATGAGTAGATTTTAAGATATGGTGGTTCCCAAAACTTTATGAGGGACAGATAGACACGTAACAAAAATTTTTCCTTGATGTCTAAAACAAATTTTTGTCCAGGAATTTATGAAATCTGACGAATTCGGTTTTTTAGATTTATCACAATTGTTTCCTATACCTTCGGAAGCAATAAACTAATTAAAGAAATATCATGGTTAGTAAATAAAATATTTTAGTTAGTTTTTAAGCTTATTTAACACTCACGTTGTACATTGTACAACAATTAGCTATTTATGAAGAACTAAAACTGTGACCATATTGAAAAACATTAAATTATTTAATTAATTAATTTAATTATTTATTTCAAAGATTGTAAATTATAAATCCTGGTTAAATAGAGTCAGAGTACCAAGTGCATTAGTAGAATCATAGTACCAAGTGTATATGGGTATTTTAAAGGTGATTTTATGCCCTTTCAAATAGTGGTTAGTTTATGGTTGTGGCTTAAGTAGAAAAAAATATGCCTACATTTATCTTGAAAAGTCGTGATGTATTTTGTAAAAAAATTTGAAAGTAGCTATAGCTGCCGAACGAGGAAAAATTGAGGTGTAGTCCATAGGATCTTTCTCGTTTCACAGGGTGCCTTGTATCTATATTATTATATATAAAATCACAGGGAAGTACTTGCCCCAAGTACTTTTTAGGGTTTTGTAGATGAATTAGCATACCCGTTATGTAATTATGATTTTTTTGTCTTCGATCCTAAGGGTTCCGGGTTCGATCCCCCAGGGGGTCACAATGTTTTTTATCGGTATTGACCATGAATGTGCATCATTTTTTTTCTTTTTACTCTACTCCATCGAGAGCACGAGGGTCATTAGCGGTTTGTGCACGATATTGTTTGATAATTTAAAATTTTAATAATATGCACAGCCTGTGTTTTGTATTCAATCTCGCAATTAAACCGAAATGGGTTACCTTACATGTTTGCACGTTATCACCTGAAGAGGTTAAAATAGTCTCTGACGCATTTCGGATTTCCGTCACGTGATAAACTCGTGGAATTGTATAACTCGCATTGTTTTTTTCTTCTTCTTCTTTATGGATCTGTGATATTTATACAATGAAGCTGTTATTGACAGCAATCTCTCTTACTTTTCTACCCACAGAATTACGTAACAAGTTTCAATTCTAAACAGTGGATTTGCACCCTCTCTTTTTTTTATTATCTAAAATCTAATTCATTTTCTTCTTTAAATAATGTTATTCTTTATAAATATTAAAAATTCTAATACAATTTTAAATCATTAAACACTGTCTAGTCATTTTTATATAACTTTTCTTTAGGATAAGTAGAACATGATTCTTCAAAATTTCCTTATCTCGATATAATTAAATTCCCAAAAAGTTTGACTCTTAGTGCTTTAACCTCAAATTCGATGTGTTAAAATTCTTTTTAGCTAAATTTAACTTTAAAACAAATTTATATGAAAAGTAAATGAATTTTCAAAAAAGCTAAATTTATCGGTTCAAGCAATATTGCTAATATTTAATATTCTTCCAACCACATTAGCTTTCTGTATTACAGTGAGGGATTCAGAAAATTTTCTGTATATATGTTGTACAATAGGTTTTCGATAACATTTGAAAGTGTTTTTAAAATCTTTATTTCTAATTCCATTTTATAAAGAGAAAGTATTGTGATGGCGCGAAAATTCGATTTTAAATGGATTTACACGTTATTTCGTAACAAATTAACTGGCTTAGCTGGGATTTGTGGTTCAAATCTATTGTAGATCAAACAAAATAATTGTTAAATATTCTGTCAATCAATGTGACATATACGACCTTTCCGACTTATTATTGGACGAATTATTCATGATATGTAGATATTTTTCGATTCCCTGTTAGGTCCAACTTATTTTTCAACAATATTAAATTTGAGCAGACGGTTGAAATTATCACGGGNACGGACTGTCGTCTCTCGTTCCATCCGATCCTCGCCTCAACCCTCCACACACCTACAGTTCACCTCCGACTGCAGTCCGTCATCTTAAGGAAAACTGACAAGTGTGTGGCCAAGCTCCGTGGACTGTCAGATCATTATCTTCAGTTAAACTGTAAGTGTGTGGGCCACTTAAGACTTTCTATTTAGAGGTAAACATTGAATGACAGCAAAAAAGAATAAGTAAACCAAGTAAACAAAAAAATAAATTAATTGAATTAAAAAACGTACCTAGTATATAAAGTTCTTTTTGTCTTGTAATTATTACGACTTTTACTTTCTTATTTATTTTACCTTTTTTAGTAATTTTATAAATAACTATACATATTGATTAGTTTATATAGGCTATTTTTTAAGTATATAGATAGACTCCAAACTATGATTTGGAGAATATTATATTCTTAGTAACGGAATGAATTATGTATAATATAATCTTAGTCCAGATTTTATTCCTAGAAAGCTTGGAAACAATACTATTTAGAAATTTCATTTGATTACTAGGCCTTATATATATTTGTGTGTGTGTGAGTGTGTATGAAAAGGAGACAAATCGAATAAGGCTCGTTAAAACAAAACATAATTAAATTAAGCGATAGGACACGAGGAAGCTATGTGAAAGAAACACTAATTGGCAGGCTACTTTTAAAACACCTAACTTAAGATTAATAGAATGAATAGTTGCATTAGTTGCATTTCTGAAGTTGTTACATTGTGCAATATACTCACTTGGTTGTTAGATAAATGAATACTATATCAATTTGAAAACTGTTGAGATTGCATTTACTTAGTTTTTAACAAAGCCTTTGTTTATTGTGCCCAGTCAAAGCGTTAACAATTAGTTGAAAAAGGGAACCCCCAGCTAATTGGTTTGTTTAAATATTTGCAGTTATTCGGAACAGTTTCGGTAATTATTTGAGCAGAGGGATTCTCGGTAGCGTCTTGTCGGGTAAGATCGTCGGAGCAGATTAAGTCTGAACGGACTTAAGTTTTAGAGCAAAGTCTGGTCTTGAGAGATGAGGGACTTTGACTTTCCAGACGAGTGATTTCAGTATCACGACGCAGTCCCAGGTCAACACAAGGAAACGGTCAACAGAACAATGAGAAGCCCCAGTCTGAGTTAGCAGCCGTTTTCCAGTCGCTCTGTCGAAACATTAAGAAAGGACCGAATCAATCTACACTGACACCTACCTCTTTCGTACCCTCATATCTCATCTCTACCTAAAGATAACAGATATCTAAGTAAATTGGGTTAACCAAATAATCACTTCTCATTAGATTTACTTTAGCTTTTCCCTCTGCGCTGTCTTAAAATCAAATGCTTACTAATTTTCAACATTTTACTCGTCAAATGCTTTCATTTGATACCCCACGCAGAATTAAAAAAAAAAAAAAAAAAATAGCCGCACTGCTCATGTGGGCCCACACAATACCTATGCAATTTATTAAAATAGGGGATCCCCCCCCGTTTTTTTTCAACGTCCCATGATAAGGTATTGGCATGAATAATTTCAAAATTATAGCAGCAGCGGTTATTGGGTGGTTGGGGGAAGGAGCATTATATTTTGTATATTCTCTCATAACAACAAAATGGTATATATCAACTCATAAAACCAATAAGGATTGCCATATTTCAAAAGGTATATATATAATATATTTGTAGGAGGAGTCATTTTTTAGGAGCTTTCATTTGATACCCCACTCAAAATTTATAATAATATATATATATATATATATGTGTGTGTGTGTGTGTGTGTGTGTGTGTGTGTGTGTGTGATGTGTGAGTCTGTGTGNNNNTATATATATATATATTTGAATTGCCACATTTTTTTGAATTGTGATGGGTATATTAAATTTTATCTTCTCTATATTGTTCCTATGTGTGGGTCAAAAATTTACGCCAATACTTAAAATTTCAATTTTTAGCTAAAACGGTTCGGAAGATAATATAACCAAAGAGCCAAAGATGGACGGACAGACACATCACCCTCGGGAAAAGGGTTTTGAGAAGGATCGACGAAACCCTGAAAACTATATAATATCAAAAGGAAAAATAACATTTAAAAAAAAAATATATATTACCATATCTTTAGGTATTAAAATAGACTGCCTATTGGTGTGGCACATAGCTGCCTCACATCCTATCTCGTACTTTATTATTTTATGCTTTTACAAGCCATTATTGTCAAATATGTTTGTTTCTCCCGTTTTTTTGGAACGAAGTTCCTTATGGCACGTTCTGGAGCCCGGGAGTGAATCCGGAAAAAAAACGACCAAAATCACCGTCACAAAATAACCGTCATGAAATCACCGTCACGCAAAATCGAAATCTACATATGACGATAACTTGAGTAAAAGATCACCGACGTAGTTGAAATTTGGTACACATGTTCATTTTCCAGTGCCCAGGCTGAGTTCGTCGGAAAACGTTATCTGCCCAAGCGTTCACGCGCAACGCTCGCGTAAACGTAAGCTTCAAAAGACGGGAAAAAGTGTTATTAAGGAAGCCTGTTACTTGACTTGTTTTGATTATTTTTGTTATATATGTCAAAAATGACACTTTGTTTTTTAAATAAATAAAATATAATCATGTAAAATTTCACCCTGATACAAGTAGAAGCTGTAGAGTAGGGAAGAGGTATATTTTATAATATTTTAAATTAATTGGCCGGGTAGGTAGAAAACAGTCCTATTTCATCCAAACTCCTTTAACAAACATACCCTTTCACTATAAACTCATCATTATCAACTTTTTTCTTATATTCAATATATATTTATAGTAAGACGCTTGCTTTAATTATACAGATTATGATTTTCTTTTAGTTTTGCCTTCAAAAGTCAAAAGTAAACAGTTCGTTACTTTTAATTTTGTATTTTTCTAACTCCGCCATGTATAGTTGTTTGGCAAGTATACGTACTTAGCAGTGTGATTTTATAATTTATATTTAATGAAAAATATAAGGAACTTCGTTCCTACCGGGTGTCCCGCGACGCCACATGTATTTTTTATCTGTCAAAGTTGTTTTGATTTATTACATGAATTGAGTCCAGACGGTTCATATAATCTGGGGCTATCTGTATTAGCCCTGTACTTTCGATAAACTAGAATAGTTCCATACAAATCAGATAAGTACTTATGAAGCTATAGGGGTCGGACTATACGGGGGCCATCATGTATAGAAATGCAAAAACTAACAGATGCATACATAATTAAAGTGTTTCCTGTATATTGATATAAATTGCATTATTTATGTATTCTTTTTCATTTCATACTCTCTTGAACAACTAGATACGCTACATCGAAACCCAGGTAATCTACAACAGCCCAAGATACATCGCCCAAGATCCCCAAAATCGACCTGAATACAGCTGTGTCTCAAAATATGACTGAAATAAGGACTGAAGATGGAAATTGTATTAAGAGAAAACTTATGAAATAAAGAAGAATCCATGATTGGTGCATTTTTTATCAATATATAGAAAAGACTTTAATTTTATGTGCCAGTTTTTTTGTTTTTTTTCATTTCTGTACATGATGCCCCGTATAGGCTAGTCGCTAGTCCAACCGCTATAGGTGTAAATAAATTAATGTTTGTGTGCATGTGAAAGAAAAACAAATGAGCGCAGAAGGTTGAAACTTATTTAGGATATGTAATATATGTTGGTTCGACAAAAATAGAGCGACAGACAGACACTGTACCAAAAACGTTCCCTGATCTCTGAAACGGATTCCTGTCTTGGAATTTTTCGTTCTTCAGAACGATCACGGAGCTTCCGTTACCTTCGGTAAGCTCGGAAGCAAAAATCAATAAATAAATAACAAATAAAAATAAAATATGGCAACAAAATGTACACCATATAAAAGATTATAAAAATGAATAGCAAGTTATATTATAGTTTTCATTTTATGTACTCATATTTCACATTTGAAGTCCAACTTACTTACTTACTTAGTCGGTTCCTCTTCTACCGTTTGGTGTAGAGGATGACCAACAGGATTTCCACATATCTCTATTGTGGGCTAGTGTCCGAGCACGTTTTAGAGACATTCCTCTCTCGGCCAGGGTGGATGAGATGTTCTCCATCCAAGTTCATCTTCTTCTTCCCCTGGGTCTCCTTCCCTCGCACCTTGCTTCATAAACTTTTTTGGGCAGCCTTTGATTTTCCGTCCTTTGTACGTGGCCAAGCCACCGTAACTGGCCGTTTTTCACAGTGCGCAGGATTGGTTGTGCCTCTAAGCCCAATCTTATGGTGGAGTTTCTAATTCGATCCCTTCTGCTTTTGCCTGCTACTCTCCTAAGGTTGCTTGGATTCGGCTCTCCATTTTCTTCATTAGAGCCCAAGATTCACATTCATATGTTAAGGTGGGCGCATATATAGTTTTGAATACAGTTATCTTGGTTTTCTTACTCACGAAACCTCTGTTAATTCTTGCTTCCACTTTCGCAGTATTCTTGCCATCCTCACTTACCATCACTCCGAGGTACTTAAAGCTAGGAACTTGTTCTAGCTGCTCTCCTTGGATAGTGATGTGGTACTCTTTCCGTTCCCTCGCAATCACCATGGTCTTTACCAAGATGGTACCCTCGTATTTGGTCTTGACACGACTTTGCTATATCGTCCATTACAATTCAAGTCCATTATTGAAGTCCTATAAATTTTTAATTATTATTCTTTACTTGTTTTACAATCTAATACTACTTTATTGTAACCTATAAATTTAAGTTTGTTACTTTGTTTATAGATTATCTGGTATAGGCTGCATTAGAACAGCTGAAACCGATCTAATTGTGTGAAGACGTTGTTTGGTTATTGAACTACACCATCTTTTATGATGAAACTACAAGTAGTCCAGTCATTTTAGGCGAAAAAAAGGTGGAACCTCTTAAAAAATACTGGTGAACATTTTTTTTTGCAAATACCTTTATTTTGACACTACAAATAACGTCCAGAAAGTCCATTGCAAAATGTTGTACGCTAAGCGAATTATTCAAGGTCAAAGGTCAAAAAAATCAGTTTTTTGCAAATATCTCGTTTTCTATTGGTTGTACGATAATTTTAGTTATTAGAAAAATTGTTCATCAGAAAATTACCTACAAAAAAGATTATTTATACATTTTATGCACAACCAATAGTTTTCGAGATATAAACCCAAGAGAGAATGAAGTACACAATAAATTGTTCCACAACCATTTTTGAGGTCAAAAACAAGGCGCATTTATTTTAACATTGTTTCCTCGGCACTTCTTTAGATTGTTACTCTCCTCATAAAGAAAACCGAGGGGAGTAACAATCTAAAGAAGGAGTACGGATCAGATTGTTCTTCTTCAAAATGTTACTCCCCTTTTAAAACCAGAAGTGGGATATTCCTTTGTCCCAAAGTACATTGGACTAACATCACTTTGTCTTAATAGTTATTTAGTTAGTCATTTATATTCTAAAAATACATAAGGGAGTAACAATCTGAATAAGTACCGTTTCCTCTTTAAGCCTGATTCATACTTTTCAATTACGACATTTCTTCTTAATTTTGTTCCTTTTAATTCACTTCATCTTCTTCTTTTTCTTCATTATTATCTTCATCAGTCACAATATTTCATTTAGCGTTTTATTACAAATAGTACAGGTATAAAATAGACCCAAAAACCACTAAATAAATGACAAAATTTGTACATTCATGAAACTTTGCTCATACCTTCATATTGGCAGTGAAAATTAAAATCTGCAGAGTCCATAACAATTTAGGGGGTGGAACATCCCCCCAGGGGGGCGGGAAGGGGGTTTTTTTTTTAGCTTTTTTCCAAATATCTCGAAAAGTATTGACATTAGGTGAATTATGGTTATTAACAAATTTGTTCTTCATTAAATTTACAATAAAAATAGTCCTTTAGCATTTTTTTTTTTTTAGCTCCAACCGTTTTTGAGTTACAAGCGCTCAAAATTAGGTAATAAAAAATAAAGTTGGATAAGGGGGCTAAAGTACACTTTTATATAATCTCCCACCCCTCCTACAGGCCACATAGGTTGAACCCATTTTTCTGTTTAAATTCCTAATATAAAATGAAAATACTATATTTGAAATTTTTTTTTTTTCTTCGTCTTTACAGAGTTTTAATTAATAACTCTCCTTTCTTCTCTATAAATCTGCTCTATTTCGCCTTAACTTGAGGCTTCTTCTGGCTGGTATTATAGTCCAGTCAAATTAGATGAAAAAAGGGGATACTTCCCAAGTTTTGGAAAGTAGTGGTGATTTATAGAGGAATGAAAAATTTGGAAGGGGGTGTCAAAAATCTATGGAATAATAAATAGTGTTTGGTTTAAGGTCAAGAAATCCCTAGTAAAAGAGTTCTTTTACCCCCTAATCCTACTTTATTTTTTATCACCTAATTTTGAGAGCTTGTAACTAAAAAAGGACCATTTTTATTTGAAATTTAATGAAAAACAAATGGGTACATAACCACAATTGGAGTAATGTCATGTTTTTGGGATTTTTTGCTAAGTTATATCCTAATTTGACTGGACTGAAGTGGTTTAGGTTTATCTCTTAAAAAAAACAATTCCCATTTTTTGTTTTTTTTACAACTGCAAGAGAACTATTTTGTCTACAGGCTTTATTTTGTGCTTGAATAAAAGCCAATTAAATTTACTACAGCTTAATTGCTTATGACTTTTCTTGTAGAGTAGAGGTTTTATGCCGATATTCGCCCCTAAATGAGAACAATACTTAAATTTTTCATTTTTTGGGGAACATTGGCAATTTTCGCAGGGTCATATCTCGGTAACTATTATATGTACAGAGTTGTAGTTGGACATAGAAAAAAGCCATTTGTCTTTACTACAATTCATTCCTTACGACTTTTCTCGTAGGTTAATGGTTTTACGCCGATATTCACCCCGAAACGAAAGAAAACATAAAAATTATTTTCTTTTTTTTTTTAATAATCAATTTTTAAAGTGACGTACAGAGTTGCCGATGGACTTAAATTGTTGTCAATTTATTGCACTGAAAACTAGTATAGAAAATTAACATCAAACAACGCATAGTTTACGAGGTATATAGCAACAACTGAATTTTTTTCAGTTTTTGCAAATATTACAAAGAAACTTTGGGGGGCCTTTTTGGGAGAGATTGTGAGGGGGGGAGAGTCTAGGAGTTGGGGGTAAATAGAGGAATGACAAATTTGGAAGGGGGAGTCACAAATCTATGGAAAAATAAATAGATTGTGGCTTTAGGTCAGAAAATCCTAGTAAAAGTGTACATTAGCCCCCTTATCCAACAATTTTTTATTACCTAATTTTGAGCCCTTGTAACTCAAAAACAGTTGAGCTAAAAAAAATGTTAAAGGACTATTTTTATTGGAAATTTTCTGATTAACAATTTTTCTAATAACTAAAATTAGCGTACAACCAATAGAAAACAAGATATTCGCAAAAAACTGATTTTTTTTACCTTTGACCTTGAATAATTCGCTTAGCGTACAACATTTTGAAATGGACTTTCTGGGCGTAATTTCTAGTGCTAAAATAAAGGTATTTGTAAAAGAAATGTTCACCAGTATTTTTGAAGAGAAGTAGTTTGAGCAGTATTTTCACCAGGATTTTTGAATCCTATTTTTACTGGACTAAAGAGATTCTTCAAAAAATCACTAACCTAACTTTCAGAATGGTAAATTGTAATTCTAAAGGTCCTATACACGGCGCGATTCGTTGAACCACTTATAAACTAAATACAGGTATGAAAAACATTAGTTTCAAACTTGAAAATACGTTCATCAAAGGACAGTATTACCCAACAAAAATATAAATGTATATTTACAAATCTCATATGCCTTTAACAGTCCTTCGTAGAGTTCAACAGTGTATAAAAGCATATAACCACGGAGCCTACATTTCATCAACAAGTTTGTCAAACCTGAAAATTGGACGGAAGACCAGGCACTATCAATCAACCCTGACTATCAAACAATATTGTGTTACATTAAGTATAGTTTTTCTTCATTTTATAACAGCAATTATTGACGAAGGTTTAATTTATTTGGCTCGAAAACATTGTCATTGAGAAGACGATTGTGGATGGTTGAAACACTTTGGGCATCTGAGGATGGTAGTATTGTAAATAAACGACTGTTGGTCTGCTGTTTACAGTTAGATCTATGTAAACAACTAGAGTGAAGGTAGAAAAGAACCACTGGCACGTGAAATGTCGGTGCTGCTTTATTTACACAAACTCACGTGGACATAGCGTCAAGGCTCGTTGAGGATGTCTCGATATCAAACAAAGGATCAGCACGCGGTTTACCTTTGGATCGGGACTTACACAAGAGGGAGAAATCCTTTCAAAAATCCTGCAGACCAACAACGGTAAACAGTTGTCCACTTATTCTTCTGACACGGACTGGACACCCTCTCATTCTGCACCCATACTGTTTCTAGTTGTTTAAAGGATTAATAGAAAATGGAACGGAAAACCTAACCTTCTCTTACACTACTAAGGAATTACTAATCAAATCATACAGTACTAGAGATGCGTTGCATTTCGATGGCGTATTTAAGTTACAAGTGGAAATAATAATCATTACCTATACAAAAAGACCTCTTTTTTATAAAAATTTGACATATGACCTTATTAAAACCAAACCTATATGACAAAAACACCTTAATTTTTGTGCTTTCGCAACCATTCTGAATGTATAATTTCTTTCTCTAATCCTAAAGAGCTTTAAAATTATATGCAACACGTTAAATAAGCATCATTTTTTTAACACCTTCATTTCGGCCATATTTGTTATCAATATGCAGGAAAAAATAAAATTTTGTAATAATAATTACCTACTTTTTACTTTCTCATATAAAGATAAAGTATTATGATAGCACGAAAATTTGATTTGAAGATTTTAATATATTTACACGTTTTGAAGTCCCCTGAGTCCAAAAAAGTGTTGTTTTTTTTAAATGTCTGTCTGTGCAGACGCTTGGAGCCTAAACTACTGGCCCTATTTTGACCAAATTTGGCATATATGTTCAGAAAAACCATACCCCGATGCAAAATTAAAAAATGAATTTTACCTTCAAATTGGGTTATTATGAACTCGTATATGAGAAAGTTTGTGTTGTCTCGGACCGATTTTTTCCTATTCTTTAAATTTAAAACCTTTAAAACAAGTTTATAACAAGTAAAGTGGCTAAACTTTTTTCTAGTTGTCCGCTGTATTGAAAATAGTAAGTGTGAAATTTCCTAACAATTATTAAGTGCACTTATCATTATATAAACAAANGGTACGCCACCAAAAAAGTTTGGGAACCCCTGTCCTATAGGAGAGGGTTTATATAGAGTCTGTTATCTAGAGGTAGTGACGTCCCTGATGTGGAGGTAAAATGACGGCCGTCATAACGCTGGCCATAGATGTCAATTTAAAACGACATTGAAAGCCTCTTGATTCATTATAAAATCAATCAATATTTCGTCCTCTTCGCTGGTATACATCGCTTGTACTCATTTTTTGGCATAAAATGTTCAAAACTATATGAAAAATAATCACAAAACTATTTCACTGATATGTCGGTCATAAAAAAGGCGCCACCGCTATTTGACGTTCTCCTTTGATGTTGTTGCTGGCAGCGTTCCATAGATAATCAACGTAATTATTTTATACGATCAACGTTTGTGACGGTTGTCAATGTCTCAACGTTGTTGTAAAAGACGTTCTTCTATATTCATTTTGGGATTGCATTTTAAGGATTTTAAGGTTAAAGGTACAAGGTACATATACCAATTAAAAAAAATTGTTGGTATACTTCAAATTATTTGATTTGCTATTTTTTTGTGACAGCGAGTAAGAACAGCATGCGGTGAATACTCATTTTCTATACACATGTTTCCTGGTATTCTCTTGCAACCAATCTCCCCTCTTCAAGTCAGGTATTTAGTTCTAAAGACCCATCTTACGGACAATATACGGTTAATTACGCAGTAAAAGCGTGCTGGACCCATTACCTATAGAATGCAGAGCGTTCAAAGCGAAAGCGGAACTGATTATAGGTAAGAATATATTAAAAACAAAGTAACTATAACAAGTTATGTATATAAAAAAAGTCATATAGACAAATCCAAGGTCACCATTAAATAGCTAAGGAAAAATCCTGAAACATTTGTATTTAACTTTTTCCAAAGAAATGCATTTCTGACGAGTTATTAAGGGGTTTCCATACTTTTGTGCCACCCTGTATAAACAAATACTGGTATGCACCTGGGCTAAATTTCGTTGAAATCACTTAATTTGTAAATACCTCATACTAGCGGACCTCATTATAACGGAATTGACATTTAACGGATAAACAAAAATGATAATCTACATGATAAACAAATCTGTTGTCATTTATAGGTTTAGGTTTGGTAAAGTTTTGGTATCCTATAGCAGCGGTTCCCAAACTGTGGTACGCGTACCATTGGTGGTACGCGGGATCGGGTCCAGTGGTACGCGCCGCATAAATATTTGCGGTTGTTAGGAGCGTATTCATCCCATTTATGCCTCTAAACTCTAAACCAAGCATAGAAACAGACTGTCCTGCGTTGAGAGTGATGCGTTTAAAACTCAGCCCCATCACTCCAAAAAAAAATTGTTTGAGCCAATTATTACAAGCACATTCATCCAATTAACCTGCCTAACCATATTGTTTATTCTTTTCTTATGACGTATTCTTTTAGTATTTTCTTTATAAATGTTTATAAATGTGTTTTTTTTTTTTTAAATACAAGTTTTATTAACATTCTATGTTCTATTCGTGTTATTTTGTTGTAATTTGATGTTCTTTGTTCTTTCATGAATGTATTTTTTTTTACTAAATAAAATACAATTTTTATTTAGTCCTTTTTTAACAATCATGTTCAAACACCTTTTCTATATCCAGGGGATTGAAGGTAAAAAAAAATAATGATACAGTACGCAGGTCTGGTACAACTTAAATTTAAAAATATTTTGCATTAAAAAAAAATTGTGATATGCTACGTTTTTGAACCATAAAAACTCAAATTTTTTTTCGGGGGAAGGCCCCCGGATCCTCTTTCTTCTGTAAA
>KZ653680.1:25237-37934 GCA_001010745.2 Gerris buenoi | reverse complement strand
CCGAGTTTCTCTCCTTCCCAGCGTGAATTTTGGGAGATGACGTTCATTGGCGTTCCTG
Organism: Gerris buenoi; assembly: GCA_001010745.2. NCBI lineage: Eukaryota > Metazoa > Arthropoda > Insecta > Hemiptera > Gerridae > Gerris > Gerris buenoi. The sequence goes on along the minus strand of KZ653680.1, from coordinate 37,876 downwards.
AGCTCCAGGTCGGCTGTGGGTCAATTTGAACATCATAATCGTGATCAGTGACCTCGAACACCCCCGGGAACTCGATTTGGGCCAGTTCTGACTCATATTTACAAAATTCTTAAATCTTCCAAAAGCCGTCTCAAAAAATGCATTTTTGGCTGCAGCAATGAATTTTCCGGTTTGTACCAAAAAAAAAACCCTGGGGCATTTTTTACAAATAATTTTTGGAAGCGAATGCTAAAAACCGCTTTCCGATCCGTCTTAGTCTAAAAGATTCCGAACTTTTTTGCTTCATAGCCGCGACTAGTGTCTATGGCCACCAGTCCAACTTTACAGAGGAAAAGTGGAAACGAAATAGATCAATTATTTTTCAGAGGTGAGCGAAAACATGTTACGGATGTTTTAGGCTTGGTTTCGTCGAAAAATATTGAGTAGAAAATGTATAAACAATTTTATAAGAAAAAAAATAAAAAAAAATAAAAAAAAGATTGACTAAGTATATTATATTTAAGTGACAAAATACCCACTGGCTGGCTCATCAAAATATTTGGGCACTTCTACGCCATTCAGAGACTCACGGTTTTTCCGTTTGGTCGGAAATTGGCCCAAACTGACTGGAAAAATCAGAGAAGTTAAAAAATTAAAATGTTATCTCTTTTAAAAATTAAAGATGGCGACCGTAACTTTAAAGTTTTTTGGAGGGCTTATTCTCGCTAAACAGTAAATCATATCGAAAAGCAGATTGCACCAGCGGTAACTGATTTTAAAAGATCTACAACTTTGTTCCTATGATTTTTGTCGTACCTCCATCGGTTCTACCTTAAAAAGAGCTAAAATTAGGTTCACAATGGCGTACGCAATTGTGAACCGATTTAAATTCTGATTAGGGGTCTTAAACCTCACACTAATTCTCTTTAAATTGAGTATTTATTTTTCCTAAAACTAGTTATTAAAAATATTTACTGGTACAGCTGCCTTATTGGTAAGAGCTGTCATTAAATTAAAGCACCTATGGTGCATGATTGGTCTATGACTTCCATCTTGAACGAATGATCGTTTGAACTCTTTGAAGCTATCGATCTCTAAAGATAGGTTAATTAAAATTTGAAGAATACTCGTTCGATTCCTAACCCGTTCCTTTTATTAGCCACTTCATTCGTGAAAGGTCTATCTCTACTTTATTTCTAGTCCAGTGATTAGTAAGATTTAAATGTTGTACTCTATAATTTCCTTCAAAATCTAGTATTGTAGTAGATTTGTAGTAAACCAAGATACACAAGATTCGATTCCCAAGATAATTAGAGTTTCAAAGTCATTTCTATTCTGATATCTAAAAAGAAAATGGGTTTGCTAGATAGGTTTACGAAGGAGGACGTCCCGAGTGTTGTCGAAGGGATGAAAAACGAGTTCGGGAATTTTCTTTATTATCTGGGAGTTTTCCGAAGCCAGTCCAAGGGAAACATTTTAGGAACTGTAATTTTCTACTCTTATACGTCTTTTATGATTCTTTATCATGAATTCATCTTTTGCTGCACCGTTTATATCTCTATGCCGATGTTATCAGAGATGATCACATTTGTCCATTTAATCCTGCTGTTATTTCTTTCTTTAGTCGGTGTTCATGCGGTGTTCTTCAAGAAGTCTGATTTGGACACACTTTATTTTTACTTTTACAAGGATACTAGAAAATACTTCTACGAATACGACCCCGTCTGCGTTTCGTTCCAGAGAACACGAGACAAGTATTCCATGATGATCACTAAAGCCATCACTGTCATGATAGTCGNATGACGGCTTTGTTCAGTTGTTTTAAATTACAATTTGTTCAGTTGTTTCAAATTACAATTTGTTCAGATTTTTCAAATTACAATTTGTTCAGTTGTTTCAAATTACAATGTGTTCAGATTTTTCAAATTACAATTTGTTCAGTTGTTTCAAATTACGTCCTATGGATATCCTTAACTGGTTGAACCGTTTCTCAAGTTCTTACTGGATGAGAAGAACGAAAGGATCGACGCTTTACTCTACGGAATACCGATTCCGACATACTGGCCGTTGGACCACGATGATTACGTCTTAGGATTTGTACTGCCTACTGCTGGTCAGGTACTAGTTTGCAGTTCGGTGGTAGGCGCTATCGCAGGGATCGTGGTGCTGTTCTTAAACGTCTGCCTGCACATCTACTACCAGCTGAAAGTTTTGCTGCACAATATAAAGTCGTTGGATGAACACGTCCAGAGATCAGCAAGTTGTGAAAACATCCGACAGAAATTCACTCCTTTATCTCAAGATGCTTTGGACCGCTACAAGACATTCATCCGAGATATCGTCCAACATCACATCATATTAATTGAGTATATACTCCATTTGGTTCTTGTGTTAATACTTTATGTTGATATATATTGTACTATTTGTTGTATTTTACACTTCTAAACATGTTCATTTTGATTTATTATCAAGCTCAGCACGAGATTAAACCCTGTGGGGGCCCTTAGGCAGTAGAACTCTTGGGACATTATGTAAATTATTTTCTAATACGTTTATAGCCGCCCAAGAGGGATTACAAGGGGGTTATTACAATAGTACGATGCCATGGTTATAGCATGGATGCCTATAATTCAGCTAAAATATCTGAAGGTGTGAATCTTATGTAGAAATATCTTGATAAATGAATGAATGATAAATGCGAGTCTTATGTGTGAACATCTTGATGAATGAATGAATGAGGAATGCGAATCTTATGGGAGAATTGGGAATTTTATCGGAAATTGGCCCAAATGGTCTGGAAAATTCAAAAAAGTTAAGAAAAAAAATGACAACCCCATAAAAAATTAAAGATGCCAGACGCAACTTTAAAGTTGTTCTTCGGAGGCGTATATTGTAGCTAAACAGTAAATCGTATCGAAAAGCAGATTGCATCAGCGGTGACTGATTGTAAAAGATCTACAACTTTGGTCCTATGACTTTTTGTCGTACCTCTATCAGTTTACCTTCTAAAGATTTTATTAAAAAAAAACATGTTTGACTTTGAGCTCTTATGGCGTCCTTAATTGTTCGATTTATTTCTGATTATTGCGCTTAAACATCTCCCTAATGCTCTTTATACCGAGTATTTATTATTTTATTTATTTGTCCTAAAAAAGTTATTAAATATTTTCTGGTTATGCTGCCTTATTGGGTTGGTCTTGGTAATTAAATTAATTCACCTATATGGTTGATGATTGGTTTACGACTTTCCTTTTGGACGATTGTGACCGAGTGTTCGTTTGAACTATTGAGAACGATCGTTCGTTTAAAAGACAGGTTAGTTAAAATTTGAAGAATACTCTTTCAATTCCTGGAACGGGTTAGAATGGGTTTATTAGCCAGTTCATTCGTGAAAAATCTATCCATTATTTATTTCTAGTCGAGTGGTAAGTTAGATTTAAATGTTGTACTCTGTTATTTTATTCAATATCGATTCGTATAAAAACAAAACACTCAAGATTTTATTCTTTAGATAATTGTCGAGTTTTAAAGTCATTTCTTATCTGTTATCTGAAAGGAAAATGGGTTTGTTAGATAGGTTCGTAAAGGAGGACGTCCCGAGCGTTGTCGAAGGGATGAGAAACGAGTTCGGGAATTTCCTTTATTATCTGGGAGTTTTCCGAAGCCAGTCCAAGGAAAACATATTAGAAACAGTAATTTTCTACTCTTATACGACTTTTATGATTATTTATTTTGAATTCATCTTCTGCTGCACCGTTTATATCTCGATGCCGATGTTATCAGAGATGATCACATTTGTCCATTTAATTCTGCTGTTAATTCTTTCTTTAGCCGGTGCTCATGCGGTGTTCTTCAAGAAATCCGACTTGGACACACTTTACTTTTACTTTTACAAGGATACTAGAAAATTCTTCTACGAATACATCCGACAGAAATTCACTCCTTTATCTGAAGATGCTTTGGACCGCTACAAGACATTCATCCGAGATATCGTCCAACATCACATCATATTAATTGAGTATATACTCCATTTGGTTCTTGTGTTAATACTTTATGTTGATATATATTGTACTCTATTTGTTGTATTTTATACTTCTAAACATGTTCATTTTGATTTATTATCAAGCTCAGCACGAGATTAAACCCTGTGGGGGCCCTTAGGCAGTAGAACTCTTGGGACATTATGTAAATTATTTTCTAATACGTTTATAGCCGCCCAAGAGGGATTACAAGGGGGTTATTACAATAGTACGATGCCATGGTTATAGCATGGATGCCTATAATTCAGCTAAAATATCTGAAGGTGTGAATCTTATGTAGAAATATCTTGATAAATGAATGAATGATAAATGCGAGTCTTATGTGTGAACATCTTGATGAATGAATGAATGAGGAATGCGAATCTTATGGGAGAATTGGGAATTTTATCGGAAATTGGCCCAAATGGTCTGGAAAATTCAAAAAAGTTAAGAAAAAAAATTACAACCCCATAAAAAATTAAAGATGCCAGACGCAACTTTAAAGTTGTTCTTCGGAGGCGTATATTGTAGCTAAACAGTAAATCGTATCGAAAAGCAGATTGCATCAGCGGTGACTGATTGTAAAAGATCTACAACTTTGGTCCTATGACTTTTTGCCGTACCTCTATCAGTTTACCTTCTAAAGATTTTATTAAAAAAAACATGTTTGACTTTGAGCTCTTATGGCGTCCTTAATTGTTCGATTTATTTCTGATTATTGCGCTTAAACATCTCCCTAATGCTCTTTATACCGAGTATTTATTATTTTATTTATTTGTCCTAAAAAAGTTATTAAATATTTTCTGGTTATGCTGCCTTATTGGGTTGGTCTTGGTAATTAAATTAATTCACCTATATGGTTGATGATTGGTTTACGACTTTCCTTTTGGACGATTGTGACCGAGTGTTCGTTTGAACTATTGAGAACGATCGTTCGTTTAAAAGACAGGTTAGTTAAAATTTGAAGAATACTCTTTCAATTCCTGGAACGGGTTAGAATGGGTTTATTAGCCAGTTCATTCGTGAAAAATCTATCCATTATTTATTTCTAGTCGAGTGGTAAGTTAGATTTAAATGTTGTACTCTGTTATTTTATTCAATATCGATTCGTATAAAAACAAAACACTCAAGATTTTATTCTTTAGATAATTGTCGAGTTTTAAAGTCATTTCTTATCTGTTATCTGAAAGGAAAATGGGTTTGTTAGATAGGTTCGTAAAGGAGGACGTCCCGAGCGTTGTCGAAGGGATGAGAAACGAGTTCGGGAATTTCCTTTATTATCTGGGAGTTTTCCGAAGCCAGTCCAAGGAAAACATATTAGGAACAGTAATTTTCTACTCTTATACGACTTTTATGATTATTTATTTTGAATTCATCTTCTGCTGCACCGTTTATATCTCGATGCCGATGTTATCAGAGATGATCACATTTGTCCATTTAATTCTGCTGTTAATTCTTTCTTTAGTCGGTGTTCATGCGGTGTTCTTCAAGAAGTCTGATTTGGACACACTTTATTTTTACTTTTACAAGGATACTAGAAAATACTTCTACGAATACGACCCCGTCTGCGTTTCGTTCCAGAGAACACGAGACAAGTATTCCATGATGATCACTAAAGCCATCACTGTCATGATAGTCGCAGCCGGTTTGTCCGTCATATTTCTTGAACCGTTTCTCAAGTTCTTACTGGATGAGAAAAACGAAAGGATCGACGCTTTACTCTACGGAATTCCGATTCCGACATACTGGCCGTTGGACCACGATGATTATGTTTTAGGATTTGTACTGCCTTCTGCTGCTCAGCTATTAGTTTGCAGTTCGGTGGTTGGTCTTATCGCAGGCATCGTAGTGCTGTTCCTGAACATCTGCCTGCACATCTACTACCAGCTGAAAGTTTTGCTGCACAATATAAAGTCGTTGGATGAACACGTCCAGAGATCAGCCAGTTGTGAAAACATCCGACAGAAATTCACTCCTTTATCTCAAGATGCTTTGGACCGCTACAAGACATTCATCCGAGATATCGTCCAACATCACATCATATTAATTGAGTATATACTCCATTTGGTTCTTGTGTTTATACTTTATGTTGATATATTGAGTATATACTCTGATGTTTTTTACACTTCTAAGCATATTTATTTTTCCACATTAGCGTTATGTTCATTTTGATTTATTATCAAGATCTGCACGAGATTAAACCCTAGGAGGAGCCCTTAGGCAGTAGAACTCTTGGGACATTATGTAAATTATTTTCTAATACGTTTATAGCATCCCAAAGAGGACGTTATGACAAAACTATAAGAGATGTCTATAATCCTGCTTGAATATCTTATGTGTGAATATCTTGATGAATGAATGAATGCTGAATGAGTGAATATGGTGAATGAATGAATGAGGAATTAGAATCTTATGCGTGAATATCTTGATATGAATAAATAGTGAATGTGAATCTTATGTGAGAATATCTTGATAAATGAATGAATGATGAATGTGAATCTTATGTGAGAATATCTTGATAATGAATGTGAATCTTATGTGAGAATATCTTGATAAATGAATGAATGATGAATGTGAATGCCCAAGTTGCACAGCTGATCCAAAAGACATTCTTGGGATATTCTTTTGTCCAATTGTTGTTTGGATATTAATTTGATCCTGTCTAAAATTGTTTAGCCATAAGTTCCCCTAAGGTTATCACGTTTTGGATACCTCATTGGGTCATCCTAAGGATGTCCTATGGATATCCTTAACTGGATTGACCAGTTAAGGATGTCCTAGGTATATCCAGGTGTGGATGTCCTATGGACATCGAGTTAAGGGTATCCTATGGATACATCCTATGGATGTCCAGTTGGGGATGTCCTATGGACATCGAGTTAAGGGTATCCTATGGATGTCCTTAACGGGATTGTCCAGTTATGAGTATCCTATGGATGAAAAATAAAAAGCTTTTTGCTTTTATTAAAAAAATATATAATTAGAATTGGATTTAGTTATACAAAGGATGATGTTTCAGTGAACGCTATCTTAAAAAATCCTCAAATTATTTATAAAAGTTATATGTTTATGATGTAGGATTGAAGTATTCATTTTGAGTTTTTCCGAATCGGATATGACTCATGGCTGAATGGATAGAGTGAGATTGTGACATTCAGGAGGTCCCGGGTTCAAATCTCTCAGGGTTAATATTAAACTTCTATCAAATCTAAGAAGTAACTTCATAAGGGATATTAATTAATAATCCGTGTGGCAATTGTCACTACTCTTCATTATTTTGCAATACAATTCACATTTTAAGCATCCAGAATATGTCCCTAAACTGTCCATAGAATACGCCACCGGATATGCTCTGGACATCCCGTGGAGGTTAGAAGGCCGGACATCGGGTCAGCCATAAGACGTCCATAATAAAAAATGATACCATCCAGGGGATGCGCAAAAGGACGAAGTGACTGGTCCTAGTGCTACTTGCGTTCCCATTTCTATTGTATCTTAATATGTATTCATTTCATTAAGTGAACACTTTTTTCTATGTGAACGTGTTTTTTCTCTTAACAGATTTTAACTTTCTCATTTGAAGAGAAAGTATTGTGATAGCTGAGTCCAAAAAAGTAGTTTTAAAACAATGTCTGTCGTCTGTCTAGACGCGGAAATGCCATTTTTTATTTCTCGAAAAAAGTTCTGAAAATTTTGATTAAAAAGTTCTAAAATTTTGTCCATTTAAATACAAATAAGCTTTTTTCTTCGGGAGGGGACTAGTTCCTGAGAAAATATCTTTCGACGTGGACGGAGAGAGGCCGGGTTCGTTTCCCCGAGGAAAAGTTATTTTTACGATAAATTTTGATACAATGTATTAAATATACCTAAGAAAAATCTAAAACTAATAAATAAGAACTGCGCTAAGTAGTATTATGAACTCCTATATGAGAATGTTTGTCTGAGTTGTCTCGGACCAATGTTTACTTTCTCATATAAAGAGAAAGTGTTGCGATGGCGCAAAAATTCTATTTTTGAGATCTTGATGGATTCACACGTTTTGTGGTCCCTTGAATCCAAAAAAGTGGGTCTTAACAATATTTGCCTGTCGTCTGTGCAGTGCCTAAACTACTGGGCCGATTTTGACGAAATTTGGCAAACATGTTTCATACCCCGAGGTAAAATCGAGAGATTAATTTTAGTTCCAAATATAAGGGCGTTACTCCCTAATTATGTCTGTAACAAATTTAGATCCAATTGTCCCCAACCCATTTATTTGTATTCCTTTTAAAAATGACGGCTTTGTTCAGTTGTTTTAAATTACAATTTGTTCAGTTGTTTCAAATTACAATTTGTTCAGATTTTTCAAATTACAATTTGTTCAGTTGTTTCAAATTACAATGTGTTCAGATTTTTCAAATTACAATTTGTTCAGTTGTTTCAAATTACAATTTGTTCAGTTTTTTTCAAATTACGGTTTTGTTCAGTTGTTTCAGACGAGTAACCCACGCTAGTAAGTGGATATTTCTGGTTCTGTTTCTTTCTGGTGGAATTGACATTGCCTTGGCTGGAATAATGGTGTTTTTTGTGAGTATTTTAAAATATTTATGGAATTGCTGCATTACTCGAATAACAGATATTAAGTTGTTTACATTTCAATTCATTCAGGGCCGGTTCAAGGGGATTTTTTGGGACATGCGAGATCTAGATTTGGCGCCAATATGTGTATATCACTAAATTTTAAAACATAAACCTCACACACACTTCATATATTATGTATGTATGAGTCAGGGGGCCAGAGCCGGATTTACATTTTGGTCGCATGAGGGCTATCCATTTTTTGCCGCCCCCTTCTTGAGCTTTTACTGGCCAAAAATACCCCCCACCCTTCCTAACAACAAATATTCCTACATATTTTTACGTAATCGATCTATTTGTTATAGTCTTNCCCCCCCCCCCACCCTTCCTTACACACATTCCTATTATATTTTTACGTCGTTTTTACATCTTTTTCTCTAAATATTTGTTCTACTACCACTTGTCAACTTTAACTATGCTTTAATTAAATAAGTAATGTTTATAATAAAACGATACAGCAATTTTATTTTTTATTTTAATAACTTTCGTACGGATAAATGATAATTATACTAGACAAAGATATATTATAGCGATAGGGAATAACAATTTAGCATTTCTTTCTACGTGATTTACTTTGAGCAAAAGAGTCTATTAGATCATCGTAGTTAAGCTGTTTGGTGATTGAAGACTTCTATTATTAACACGACCATTGAGTTAAGACGTTAAGATTGAGTTAAGACGCTCATGTGATTGTGATGAACGGAGATAGTTTTTTTTGTCCTTTTCATCAACAAAAATGATCTCTCTGCCAAACAGTTTGAAGTCGGTGTTGTCAAAAAAACCCTTAGGCTAGGCGTCCACTTGTGATTTCTTGTCGCTGCGACTAAAAAATCGCTGTCGCTAAGATTTATGAGGTGCGCACTCTGCGACTAATATATCGCTAGTTTTATTTTAGTTTCGCAATAGATTTCATTGAAACCACTTGTGTGATAGCTCTTTTTCTCCGTGCGAAAGCCAAACGACGCAAACAACGTTACTGGGTTCATCCTCTTTCCAGTTATAGATTATTGAAGGGACAGTTCTATAAGTTGCATGAAGACCTATGAAATAATCCCGTGATTTTTTAAAGTTTTATAGAATGAATGTAAATAATTTTGAGTATTTACTTAATGTAATAATTGAACCAAAAATCACCTATCGTGACACAAAATGGAGAAAGTCGATACCCGCTAAAAGCGCACAATCCACTGTCATTCTTTCCGTAAGGAAAACCGATTCCGTTACAAAAGAGTGTTAGTGTAATCACCAAATGAAATTTGGTTGGTAGGTCATAATTAGCCTGCAATGTTGGTCCGACATAAGTTTCAACCTTCTGCACCCATTTCTTTCTACTCTAAATGCACACACACTTACGTTTATTTACACTTAATATTTTTAAANATTACAAATTGTTCAGTTGTTTCAAATTACAATGTGTTCAGATTTTTCAAATTACAATTTGTTCAGTTGTTTCAAATTACAATTTGTTCAGTTTTTTTCAAATTACGGTTTTGTTCAGTTGTTTCAGACGAGTAACCCACGCTAGTAAGTGGATATTTCTGGTTCTGTTTCTTTCTGGTGGAATTGACATTGCCTTGGCTGGAATAATGGTGTTTTTTGTGAGTATTTTAAAATATTTATGGAATTGCTGCATTACTCGAATAACAGATATTAAGTTGTTTACATTTCAATTCATTCAGGGCCGGTTCAAGGGGATTTTTTGGGACATGCGAGATCTCGGCTGAAAGTTTTGCTGCACAATATAAAGTCGTTGGATGANACTTAATAAAGATCGCTAAAACTATTAAAGCGGACCCAAACGTTTAAAATAGAGAAAACAACCTTTTTACCGATATCTTACGTTTTAACGTAACGATTTTAATAAAACTTCATATTCATCGTCTCAAGTACGATTGAAACAAGTATGTAATATTTCAACTTGATACAAGCAGTAGTATTTGAGTAATAAAGTGATACATTTTATATAATTAAAAAGGCGATGTGTGGTTAGAGGAATAGTAAGAATGCCGGGTGGTTCCCTTACTACTATCCGCTGTACTACTACTACTATACCCATTATCTATCAAAACATCGTGATTCATGATTAGCTATTTTTTTCAATATTAAATACGTATTTATTACTATACGCTCGCTTCAATGATAGAGCCACGCGATGCCTAGTTTAATCTTTGTTTAGATTTAAGTTCTTTATGTTCACATANGAAAGGCGCTACGGGAGGCCCTGACGGCTGCCCGGGTCGGAAAAAAATAAGGCCGTACCGGGCCCCCGGTATTAATATAAGGGCTGTTTCACACTATACGGTGTTGGCCGTACGGCAAAAATCCGATTTGGCAGGTTGTTCACACTATCCGGTTTGTCCACGGCTTTTTTTCAATCCGAAGAGTTTTAAAAGTGTAGGGAAGTGCTTAGTGCTTAGCTATGAACCGTAAACAAATTATTGCATTATGATTGTATTATCGTCGCATAAAGAGAAGACAATGCAAACGCCGAATGTGGGTGCATCCTATGAATAAAAAAAGAGATGAAGTGGGCTTATTTCATACGCTATTTGAGGATCTACGTAGAGATTAATATAAGTTGTTTTAAAATATTTTTGGATGGCTGTTGCCTCATTTTATAAACTGCATGAAAACCTGAAAGATACTATTGCACCAGAACACACAATTTAGAAATTGTATACAACCAATTCCAACAACTATTTCTGTCTTTGTNTTTTGCGTACTATTTTAAGTGCGATAACAACCACTTTATCGGTAAACTGTAGGAAAAATAATTGAAGCGAGCGTAGCGAGCTTCTTACATTCAACGAAATATGTTCCGTGTCTGTCTGTGTGTCTGAAACGTACGACGATAACTTGAGTAAAAGTAGTCCGATTTTGATGACATTTGGTACACATGTTCATTTTACCTTTTCTCAGGACGAGTTCGTTGGACAACACTGTCTGTCCAAGCGTTCGCGCGCAACGCTCGCGTAAACGTGCGCATCAAAATTAAAATTGGAAATTGTGGACAGGGGAAAATTCTAACTTTATCTATTCAATGAGAAAAACATTTTTTGCCAAATAACATTTTGTAGTAAAACCAACAGCGACATCGCTATAAATTAATAAAGGTCGTTAAAACATACACATATTTATTATTATGCTCTCCAAGTATTTTGTCATTTTAACAACAACAAAAAATAATTTACTTTTTAGATTGAAGGTAGACTAGCCACAAAGATAACAGCTGTTTTTATTTCTTTCACGGAAATCATCATGTTTGCCGCCGTAACTTTCGCATCGGACCTGCTTACAAATATGGTGAGATAACATTTTATTGTATTGCTATCAATAATTTATGTATTGTCACAGTTTCAATGATAAGCTAACTTATTGTTATCATAATTATCGAATGATTTTATTTAGTACTTGTACTACCTTATCCGAGCTTACCGGTAATGGAAGCTGGAAGCTATGTCTTTAAAGAACTCGCCTGTATATCTAAATCCAGTAAAATATAGGTACACTAGTTTTACATTTAGTATTGATTTTTGACAGCGCGGGAAAATAGAGATGNAGTGTTCATTAACATGTAAAAAGGTTTTACAATATACATTATTAACTAAACCAGCTGTTCAGTTTATAGCCAGTGTTGCCTTTTTTTTGTCTGATTCAGCAAACCTGACCAAAAACTGTTATTATTTTTCGTCATAACACTTACTCATCACTCAGCACTCATCACATTTGATTCTTTTTTTAATTGCCCATCTTTATATTTTTATATTTTAACATTTTTATATTTAAATATATATAGTTTTGAAGTAAAACTTCTTTAAAAAACGTTAGAGTGAATTTTTTCATATAGTGACATCGTGTAACGAAGTTCACGATTCGAGACTCGTCCGCGATTTTTACAGATTAATTGTATTATATCTATTTAAAGACTAGCAAATCAAAACAAACATTTATTTTTATTGGAATAAATGTGGTTGGTTGCCTTAGCGTAGATTTTTTTTTTTTTTTTTTTTTTTTTAAATACCTA
>KZ653679.1:5123-21766 GCA_001010745.2 Gerris buenoi | reverse complement strand
CGTGGCTCTTTCTGTTTAAGTATAACATGACAGCGCGAGGCTCATTCATTTTAAATATAACTAATTATCTCCCATCTCTTTTTTTCTGCCCGTTGCAACGGGCATAACGGCTAGTCTTTTATAAGCTCCCTAGATATTGAGTGGAATAATAAAAACTATAAACAAAACAAAGAAAACTATTAATAATTGATACTGTTATTTGATTGCAGAAATTTGTTGAAGAAAGAAAAGATGAGCCGACAGTTTTTGAACCAAACTTGCTTTCAAACATACGCCAGTACTCCCGTGCCCAAATCAAATTAGGCATGTATTCAGCATCATCTTTCTATTCTTATAAACTGAATTAGTTCATTAGTTAAATACATGATGGTAAAACACATAGAAAATATTCCCTAGTAGAGATTGACACCAGTCATAATCTGTCCGGACCGTGCAACTAAGTAAATAATGGGATACATGCCCAGAATGGCAGAACCAAATCAATCACCGCCCGCAGGATATTTCCAGTTTGTTGGCAAAAATTATGGGTAATACGGAACTATTAAACACAATGATCGCACAAATTATTTTGATTTCATCAAAACGCCTCTAGCCTCTATACTCACTACACGATCAAACAATTTGCGAATACATTTTGAACGTGTATAGGGCTGATTGATGTTTGCGAAAACATTTTGACGGGGTATAGGGCTGTCTGATATTTGCGAAAACATTTTGACTGTGTATAGGGCTGTCTAATGTTTGCGCAAACATTTTGACTGTGTATAGGGCTGTTTGATGTTTTCGAAAACATTTTGACCGTGTATAGGGCTGTCTGATGTTTGCGAAAACATTTTGACTGTGTATAGGGCAGTTTGATGTTTTCGAAAACAGTTTGACCGTGTATGGGGCTGTTTGATGTTTGCGAAAACATTTTTAACCGTGTATAGGGCTGTTTGATGTTTGCGAAAACATTTTGACTGTGTATAAGGCTGTTTGATGTTTGCGAAAACATTTTGACCGTGTATAGGGCTGTTTGATGTTTACGAAAACATTTTGACCGTGTATAGGGCTGTTTGATGTTTGCGAAAACATTTTGACTGTGTATTGGGCTGTTTGATGTTTGCGAAAACATTTTGACTGTGTATAGGGCTGTTTGATGTTTGCGAAAACATTTTGACCGTGTATGGGGCTGTTTGATATTTGCGAAAACATTTTGACCGTGTATAAGGCTGTTTGATGTTTGCGAAAACATTTTGACTGTTTATAGGGCTGTTTGATGTTTGCGAAAACATTTTGACTGTGTATAGGGCTGTTTGATGTTTGCGAATACATTTTGACCGTGTATAGGGCTGTTTGATGTTTGCGAAAACATTTTGACCGTGTATAGGGCTGTTTGATGTTTGCGAAAACATTTTGACCGTGTATGGGGCTCTTTGATGTTTGCGAAAACATTTTGACCGTGTATGGAGCTGTTTGATGTTTGCGAAAACATTTTGACCGTGTATAGGGCTGTTTGATGTTTGCGAAAACATTTTGACCGTGTAATGAGGCTGTTTGATGTTTGCGAAAACATTTTGACCGTGTATGGGGCTGTTTGATGTTTGCGAAAACATTTTGACTGTGTATAGGGCTGTTTGATGTTTTCGAAAACATTTTGACCGTGTATGGGGCTGTTTGATGTTTGCGAAAACATTTTGACCGTGTATAGGGCTGTCTGATGTTTGCGAAAACATTTTGAACGTGTATAGGGCTGTTTGATGTTTGCGAAAACATTTTGACTGTGTATAGGGCTGTTTGATGTTTGCGAAAACATTTTGACTGTGTATAGGGCTGTTATAAAATATGCAACATACATATTTATAAACAAGAGTTTAAAATGTAGATCACTTCTCACAGAAACATAATTTCAATTAATAAAGTATTTTTATAAAATGTTAGCAAATAATGAAGAACAACATGAATAATTATATTAATTGATCAAATTTATATAATAATAATCCTAAGATTTATATAATAATCCAGTGGTTGGGGATTCGAGACTCGTCGAGAGGGAAAATTTGTTACAGTTAAATCAACTACTGGCCTAAGGCAGCAGTCAATTAAAATATCTACTATCACAGGCGAGTCTTAAAACAAAAACTTGCAATTTCGTTTTTTGATATAAAAAAAAGTTTCACTCGAATTTCGTTTCTCGATGTCTATTTCATCCAAGCAAATTTGCTCTACCGCGGCTAAAGAAGTTTCTGCGTAACCAACACTTGCACCCGAAATGTCAAACTGTCTTTTTTCAGGTAAAAAGCTGGGAAGTGGTGCTTTTGGTGAGGTGAAGAAAGCTAAGATGACAAATAGTGATGTATGTGAGACTGTAGCTGTGAAAATGGTGAGAGCGAACTTCGACACTGAAACCATTAAGAACCTTGTCTCGGAACTCAAAATACTTGCACATATAGGAAAACATATCAACATTGTCAATCTGATCGGAGCTTGCACCGAAAATAGTAGTAAGATTCAAACATTTTTCTTTACACAATTTACATAAATAATTACAGATTAATACATAAATTTTAAGGTGGTTAGTTTATTTTATCTACGACTTGCATTGTAAGTGGACTTTACATTGCTAATAACAGGGCGGGAAGAGTTCCTTCCCTCCCTTGGGAGTAAAAGAACAATCATACCAACTTAAAAGGTATTTTTTAAAGTAAATATTAAGTATTATGTTGGTAGTAATGTTTTTTATATGTTTTGGTTACCAATTTTTCGGGATGGTTACTTTAGGTTATCGTACAAAGTCTTTCATTTAAAAACAAACTAAACATGATTAACGTATATTTAGAATAAAAATTGTTATTGTAATAAATCAAATAACTAAATATCAGTTTAAAGTGTTTAAATTACGTGAATTTGTAGGTGTAAAACTTTTATACCTACAAACTACAAACGTAATAGCTATTACCCAAGGTGCATAAGTCGTAGATAAAATTTAATACGCAACATGGATCGAAGTATTTCTACTCTCGGGATTATTTCCCTCGGCAAGCCTCGAGAGCTAATACTTACAGTTATCTCTAACTCAAATCTTCGGCGGTGCCTCAGGAGAAAATTTAACCTCGAGCTGGAAAACATACTTATATCCCTTGTTGCGTAAATAACTATTTGTATTCCATTTGTACTTTCTCATATAAAGAGAAAGTATTGTGATTGCGCGAAAATTCGATTTTAAGATTTTGATGGACTTACACGTTTTGAGGTCCCCTGAGTCCAAAAAAGTGGTTTTTAAAAAATGTCTGTCCGTCGTCTGTCGTCTGTGCAGACGTCTGGAGCCTAAACTACTGGGCCGGTAGAAAAGTATACAAATTCATTATACAATTTCGGGTTCATATTAAAATAAGTAACCGATTTTTCACCGAGAACGTTAGTCAGTTTTTTGTCAAACTAAGAAACTTCTATAGTAACATGAAAGATAAAATTAAAAAAGAAAATAGATCAAACCTAGTGTATAAAGTGGATTGTGAAAATTGTGAAAAGTCATACATAGGTGAAACATCACAAAAATTAAAAAGCCGGCTATATCAGCACAGCAATGATATTAAGAATAAAAGCCAAAAAACGGCGTTAAGTATACATTCAGTTAACACGGGACACAAGTTTGCGTTTGAAAAAACCAAAATTGTTGGTTATGAAAAAAACACTAGTAAAAGACGTATATTAGAATCATTTAATATCTTTAAAACAATTGACAACAATTTAAACCACAAAACAGACACAGGCCATTTAAATAAAAACTTTAATAATATATTCAAAAAATTTAAAGCTTAGATGATAATTAAAATAGAATAAGACCATTGAATATCATTAGTTCACGTAGATCTCTCCCAGGCAGCGCCATAAGCACATAGTACATTAGAAGTTCACGTTTTCTCTCCCAGGTAGCGCCACTAATCTTATAACAAAATTCTTACTAATTTGTCCAATAAATAATGAACATTTAATTATAATTTTACTAGTAATAAGTAAATAATAAATTATATAATAAACGTAATGGCATTACATTCAGGTTTTTAGAATGATAATAATAAAAATACAATATCTTTATATTATTTAAGCCACAAAACTGACAAACGTTCTCGGTGAAAAATCGGTTACTTATTTTAATATGAACCCGAAGGTGTATAATAAATTTGTANAAAAAAAAAGGAGGAATGTAGAAGAAAAATCTTAAAATTTATAATTTCACAAAAAACTGTTAATATGTATAAAACATGTGAAAAAAGCAGTGTGACTAATTATTGTTAATGTGTTTTTTTTCATTTTTAGAAAAGAAAATTTGATTGAAAATGACCTTATAAAGCAGAGAAGGGTCGAAACGTTTCAGAATAAAAAAAAAATATATATATGAAAACGAAAAGTTTTTGATTATTTAAAGTTAATTCAACACCTAAAAAATCCATCAAACAGCAATAATATATGATACAAAATAAAGAAGGTGTTAAGAGTAATAACGTCATTTGAAGATAATCTAATGAAGTTCACCTTTTTATAAATATGGCAATAAAATATTGTAATAATCAAATTTTAGGAACAATTAATGGCAAAAAGGTCGATAAGGTTAGGCTCGATAAGGGCCCATCGAGAACTATCAACATGTAAGCCTCAGAGACGTAGTGTTAAAAGTGCAGGGTTAATTGTTATTTAGCCAAAGTCATTTATATTATTTATAGTACCCAGTACTATTATTTTATAGTACCCAGATTTTGGCAAACCCGGTTATCTTTATGTTGTTGAAATTTTTACAATTAGTTATTATTGTACTTATTATTATTTTCAGGGGAACCTCTTGTGATAGTTGAATACTGTAAGTTTGGAAATCTGCGTGATTATTTGTATAATCACAAAGCACTTTATATTAATCAAGTCAACTCGACTGGTGACGTTACACCGTTATCAAGGTAATAATTGAATGGTTTAAAGGCAGAGTGGTATAAGTCAATATTTAAAAAGTGTATAAATATTTAGATATCATATGTATGCTTGAAAATACATGTATGTAATATATATCTGATTATAGATGTATACATGCATCCATATATATATTATATTATACATATGTATAAGTGTAATTGTAATTATATATATATGATACATAAGTGTAATCGTATATACATAAGTGTAACATATATATATCAACAATGTAATACCGTGATTATGCACACTGCAATGAGGTATACAATTAGTGTTAGTGAGAGACACCAAGGGATGTGCCACGCAAGCGTGGTGCATAGGTTCTGTGCAACTGTTCCAACACCAGACAAACGTCACAGAGATGTTGGCTCGGCATTACGTGGGCATCGTCGGGCCCCTGATGAGTCGAAAGCGACGATGCAGGACATGGCGTAATGCCGAGCCAACATCTTTGTGACGTTTATCTGGTGTTGGAACAGTTCCTATCATGTGTTCCTATATGTGTCACGCTTACGTGGCACATCCCTTGGTGTCTCTCACTAACACTAATTGTATAACATATACCTATATGTGTGTAGATTTTTGACGTTGACTTATACCACTCTGCCTTTAAACCATTCAATTTGCATTCACTTTTCAATTTCCTCACGGGTCAGCAAAACTACATTAGTGAGCTTATGAAATAGAACAAGTCATTCATATCTGGCATAGAATCTATTTATCTCCAGTGGAGAGAAAAAGTTAATATTCTTTTAGATTAGTTTAGAGGGATTAAAGCAGGTCTTTTCTTCCCTGAACTCAAAAAGTAGGGAGAAAAAGTAAAAGTAGGGCAAACAAGTAAAAACTAGGGCGAAAAAGTCAGTACTGCCAACTTAATTATTTTTATCTTCAGTAGGAAGGAAAAGTTATGATTTTGGATTAGTTTAGAGGGATTAGAGCAGGTCTTTTCTTCCCTGGATCAAAAAGTAGGGAGAAAAAGTAAAAGTAGGGCGAAAAAGTAAAAACTAGGGCGAAAAAGTCAGTACTGCCAACTTAATTATTTTTATCTCCAGTAGGAAGGAAAAGTTATGATTTTGGATTAGTTTAGGGGGATTAAAGCAGGTCTTTTCTTCCCTGAATCAAAAAGTAGGGTGAAAAAGTAAAAACTAGGGCGAAATAGTCAGTACTGCCAACTTAATTATTTTTTTATAAATAGTAGAGAATTTATGGCTAATGTAATGAAGTTTTAGAAATCAGGTTGGCGACATTGCTTTTTCGACCTTATTTATTATTTTTTATAACCTGCATCTAAAAATAACCTTCTAACTGAGTTTAATTCCAATTCTTATTTTGTTTTTAACATTGAATCTCTAAACATATGCTATTAAAAGTACTAATTTAAAACTGTGCAATGGACGAAAATGTGTATTTTCTCCCTACTGGAGATAACATTTTGGATGTACCTCGTGAGTAAAGTGCCATTATTCCACTCGCAATAATTATCTCCCTTGGCTGCGCCTCGGGAGGTAATTAGCGTTATTCCCTCGGCTTCGCCTCGAGATTTAGGAACCGTGGTTCCTTCGGCTTCACCTCAAAATCAAAAGGTAATAATGGCTTACTTTACTCCCTAGGTGCATAAATATCTATTATCTACGGTTGATACGAAATATAAACATTGTATCTCTGTTTAGATGAGTAGAAAGTGATTCTTTTCGTTGCTGAATTTATTGCGCATGCGCCTTCATAAGGAGGTGAAGAATTCCTCTTTTTTCTGCTCTAAGTCGGAAAAATAATAGGATAATAGGAGTAAGAGATTACAGTGTTAAAGGAAAACGGTACTTCAACAAACATCTTATTAAATTTTTTATAATATCNGATGAAACAAAAAGTAGGGAGAAAAAGTAAAAAGTAGGGCGAAAAAGTAAAGATTGCAACCTTATTATTTTATAAATAGTAGAAAATGAATGGTTAATGTAATGAAGATGTTGAAATCAGGTTGGCGTCACTGCTTTTACAAGCATGTTTATGTTTGTTTATAACCTGCATCTAAATAACCTTCTATTTGAAATTAATTCCAATTCTTATTTATTTTTAATATTGAATCTCTATTGTCGTTGAATATAATATTGAATTGAATAATTATTGTCGTTTATTAAAATAATAAATAAAAACTGTGCAATAGACGAAAATGTGAATTTACTACCTACTAAAGATAAAATATTGTATGTACCTCGTGAGTAAAGTGCCATTATTCCCTTCGCGATCATTATCTCCCTCGGCTTCACCTCGGGAGCTAATTAGTGTTATTCCCTCGGCATCGCCTTGGGAATGAAAAACCCTAATTCCCTTGGCTTCACCTCGGGATTTAGGCACCGTGGTTCCTTCGGCTTCGCCTCAAGAACCAACTTTATCGCTCAGGGAATAATGGCTTACTTTACTCCCTAGGTGCATAAATAACTATTATTGTCTGCTACCTCGGAAAAAAATAGCATATGCTACACGACTGTGAAATGTTTTTTCTTTACCTTTGCAATATTTCCTGTTTCGCTTCGCTCGACAGTAAATGTAATTGCCGCGGTAAAGAAAAAACTCACTTCCCAGCCTAGTAACATATTATAATATTAAGTTCTTCGTTCTTCATTGTTATAATCAAAAAATACACAAAAAATGGTGTAAATTAGCTTTAAGATCAATCAAGCTTTCAAATTACAATTGGACAATTTATATGATCATGCGAGTTCAAATAGTATGTGTACTATTTTTTAGAAGTATAAAGTGTTGTACATTTTAATTTTGCACTCACTTGCATGTTCATAGTGCACATAACGTATTAAATTAATGTACTTTTTTACTTACTGAAACAATTCCATTCCAGATTCTATAACTTAAACATATCAATGAAAACTATATGTTAATTAATTAATAATGGTTTGGTTTATTGCAGGTTATGATGCAGGTTAATTAATTAATAATTGTTTGGTTTATTGCAGGTTATGATGCAGGTTAATTAATTAATAATTGGTTTATTGCAGGTTACGATGGTTATATGTTAAACCAAGATTTGGATTCTGATGGAGGTGAAGATTACTATCAGGGTGATTACAAAGCAAGCAGTGTTAAGTCTATCTATACACAGGATCTAATCAGCTGGGCCTACCAGATAGCCAATGGAATGGATTACCTCGCATCAAAGAAGGTAAAGTAATCTAGGTTTAAATTGGTAATTAATGGACTATGGAATGTAGTAAGGTTCTGGTGGTCCAGTTGACTAATCCCCGATAAATAAAGGTAGGAAGCAAAAATAAATACCTTATCTATTGATGCAGCAGATGAAGAGAAGCGTGGTAGGGATGGAGTGAGGTTGAAGAGGGTACGTAAAGGAAAAAGGGAAAATTGGGACACGCGTGGTACAACTTAGCAGAAGAGTGCACTCAAAATAAGAACGGTTGTAAAAGAGATGGTGAGTCAGCGAGCGACAACGTCTAACTTATTTTATCTATTTCCTAAGTATAAAGATAAGAATACCAACAAAGATAAGAAACAACAAGACAAAGGTCATGACTAAATCTTGCAGTCAATATATTGCTCCTGAGATGTTAACATGTTAAAAACAAAAAAGAAGAAAAAATCTACTTTCTGCTGCCCCAGTAATAACTCTAAAGGTGGATTTACACACATGCTCTCAAATTGGGGATGTAGCTTGCATGCCAAAAAAGGGTATTGGCCAGTAACTGGCATACCAAGGATTTTTATTAAGTTTTTATCTGCTTGCTTGCCAGCTACAGGCATGCCATTTAACATATACACGTGCAAGTAGCTGGCATGTTTTTGTTCAAGCTACAGGCATGTGTATCTCCACCTCAAATCCTTCAGGAAAGATTTTTGCTTGTGATTATGTAAATGCCAATAATATTACTACTATATTATCACAGATCATTATCAAGAGAATGGCTTCATTATCAAGAAACAATTGAATCTACAAATTAGGGAGGGGAGGGTCTGGTAGCTCAATTAGAAAGGTAGTTGACATTCAATCAATTGGCATCGAAATTAAGCAGCATCAGGCATGGTCAGTATTTGTATGGGTGACAACCACCTCTGACCACAGCAATAGGTTCAATTCACAGACCGGGACCCCCTCAATATCCACCCACCATTGTTAAACTTATGGAAAGCCGTTGAAGTGTTGATATAAACTGGTCTCTCCACGGAAAAAAATATTTGATAAAAACCTGAAAATGTTAATTACAACATCGGATGATGAGAGTGCAGTAAGTCATACAAACTTCCAATGTTTTAATTAACATTATTCAATTTTCGGCACTGATGATGACCCTATAGTGGCTGAAAGTTGCTCTGAATTTTATCAAACATTTATTACGTGAAGAAACTTTCTTATTTCAAACAAGCATAATGATCTTCACAAACGCTTCATATCTTGAACAAATGGGAAGCTGATCGAATTACTTTGAGCCACCAAGTTTCGGCCTGGAAAACCATTGTTGACACTCTCATGTTGGTTTACCTACCATCACTGAACTCTTGAGTGCAGGGTTTGGTTGTCTATTATCTATCCAGTATTAAATTGATAAAAGGCTTCACCGGGCCATTTCAGAGGAACCACTTCGTGGTCTATGTATTCGGCTGTAAAAGCACCAAAGTTTTTTTTTAAAAAAACGACGAATGAGCAATTGTAAAAACAAAAAAAAAAAAAAAAAAAAAAAAAACTTGCCTCTACATATGAGCTTTCACACAAACATCACTTGACTCTACTTACAAGCTTTCACACAAATAATACTTCGTTAAGCTTATGAGCTGTTATACAAACATCCCTTGCCTCAACTTATGAGCTTTCTCACAACCATGACTTGCCTTAATTTATGTATGAGCTTTTACACAAACATCATTTGGTTCTTCTTATGAGCTGTTACACAAACATCACTTGGTTCTGCTTATGAGCTTTCTAACAACCATAAATTGCCTCTACTTATGGCCAATCAAAAATGGCTTATCATGGGCAACACCTATGACTATGATTCCTGCAATGGGTGTGAGACAGTGGGATTCACACAATGATTGGAGGTGAAGATCACGTTTCTCCAACATGAGTCACAACTAGAATCACCTGATTATTGTTTGTTTGCTTTTTTAATTTTCGACTTTTTTCGGTTTGAAAAAAATAAAAACTTAAAACTTCGGTTAGAATTTAACGACTTTTTTCAGCTCTCGCCGGGACTGTTGAGAACCTATTTCCCAAACAGCCTATTCATGTGACATAATTCAAGTAACCTTTTAAGTATCCTGTTACTGTATAACTGTTAATGTGTTGTTATGTTATACCTGATAACTAGTTACTAATAAGTGATACAAGGGCTAGATAGGACATGTAGGTCCAAAAGAATTTACTTTGATTTAATTAGTATCGCATTTCAAAAAATAACCTTTGAATTATTCGATTTACAGGTGATGCACGGTGATCTGGCAGCGAGGAATGTTCTTCTGGCTGAAAATAACATAGTTAAAATATGTGATTTTGGATTATCCAAGAATCTGTATGAGGACACTAACTACTTAAAAAAGGGAGGTGTAAGTTACTGTACCTATATCAAATTTTTACGAGTTTGCCGTTAAAATTTACTTTCATTTATTAGAGGGTGATTTTATGCAGGGTGGGACGTGGGAAACGGACATTTTTCTAATAATCAGAATTTCGGCAATTTTTTTTTATGTAAAATTCATTAATAAGATAAAAAGAACTTTTTATATACTAATTTTTAAAATTTCTGTCATAAATCATAAATTTGAAACCTGCCAAAATATAGATTGTATATATGGGCCAAAACAAATAAAATAACGGATTTTTTTCGAACAAATTTTCCATATTGTCGCTGCCTTATGCAGCGCAGACTAAAATAGAAAAAAATAAACCATTTACGGAACTATTGACTTTAATAATAGCATTTAAAACTCTTAGCTCGTAGCTCTAGTTCTTAGCTCTAAGTTCGTAAAAGGAATATTATCTTCGAGGCTTAAAAAACAATTATTTAAACAAAAATACGAAGTGACATATCTTGTCAAAAAATAAACAAAGCAAAAATAACTAATAAATAAAATCGATGGCTTATGCCAGCGACATGGCTTCCCGAAGTTATACTTTCTGTTAACTTCACCTTAACTGTGGCTCTTCGGCGGGAATCGGACCATCATCAGGAACCGTCAGAACTATTTTGTTAACAGGTCGTTTTATTATTTTTTTGCCATTGGGCGTACGGAGAGATGCCTTCCTTACGAGGTGATCGTCACTTGGAATCGTCTCACTAACTCTTACGAGTGTCCACTGGTTTCGAGGAGCTTGATCTTCTGAGGTTATGACGATGTCTCCGCTCTTTAAATTCGGGTTTCTTTTTTGCCACTTGCACCTCTCTTGTAAGATTGTCAAATATTCTCTTCTCCATCTTCTCCAGAATTGATCTGTTAAGACTTGCACGCGCTTCCAACATTTTCTTACGTACAGTAGACTATCTTCCTCAAATAATCCAGGTGGAGAAAATAGTGGTCTTGGATGTATAAGCAGAGCATGGTTAGGAGTGAGAGGTTAAAGACAGTCCGGGTCCGAAAGGTTAGAAATTGTTAGGGGTCTTCCGTTAACAATACATTCACATTCACAGAATAATGTTCGCGAAGCATCTTCTGTCAGCAAACCAGGATGTTCTTCAAGATAACGTCCATAACGCGACGTACTGACCCTATCTGTCGCTCTACAGAACCTTGCATATGACTTGCCTTGGGGACATTGAACAGCCATTTGAAAGTAAATTTTTCTTCCATAAAAAATCTTGAATTGAATTAACATCCACCGATTCTAGCTCGCGACTGAGTTCTTCATGAGCACCTACAAAGTTCGTCCCCATGTCTGATCTTAATTGGTAGATAGGGCCACGACGAGCAAGGAATCTTCTGAGTCCATTGATGAAAGAATCAGTACACAAAGAATCAATTGTATCCAATGAAATAGCTCGAGATGCCAAACACGTAAAAATCAGACCATATCTTTTTTCTTGTCTCCTACCAACCTTAACAAAATATGGCCCGAAACAGTCAACAGCACTATAATAGCAGGGAGGATGTCCAATTTCTACTCTATCTAATGGAAAATCGGACATCTTTTGCTCTAGGAATTTTCCTTGGGAACGTTTGCATCCTATACAGGAGGAAATAAGCTTAAGGACTAATTGCGAGCACCCTAGAATCTAAAAACCATTGGAGCGCACGCTATTTACAGTCATATTCCTACTCTTGATGCCTAATTTTTTCATGAAAGTGATTACCAATTAATAAAGATATCTTTGAAATTTTAGGGAGAATACTTGGGTACTGTTCTTCAGCAGCTAATTTAGCATATCAACCCAGTGCTATCGATAAAGGAATCTAATTTATACAGGGAACTCTTTCTTTTAAGAGTTGTATTCATGTCTGAGGACAGAGCTTTTATCTCCTCATGGAAATATTTTGCTTGGACTTCTTTTAATATTAAGATCTCAACATGGGTAAGTTCAGCTATAGAGATACGATCAACTTTAGGAGACTGACGAGACTCCGAACTAACCTTTCTTGAACTTTTAAACAATAAACCATTGACGTATCTTCCGCAAATAGCTCTACTCTGACGCAGTTGTGACCAAAAACTATTTACAAACGAAACAGATTGTTCATTGAAATTTCTTTCATTATCTATTACTGACTCTTTTAGTGCAGAATGCTTGCACCCTGGTGAGGATGCAGAGCCAAATAAATGTACAATCTTTCGATATTCCCGTGGCTCTTGTGAGACATCTCCTTCCGGCCACCAAAGAAAACGAAGATAAACTCTATGCTTTCCCTTGACGACCGTCTGGTGAAACATCCCCTTAATGTTGCCAATTATTGCTCTTGGGTCCTTTCGGAATCTTGAAAGGACACCAGTAAAGTTGTTTGTAAGGTCAGGCCCAGATAGTAAATTTAAAGCCAATAATATAATATTTGGGAGTTCGACTTTTTAATCTTTGAACGGTAACGGGAACTCATAATGATGATCGGTTCGATGATAAATATTGGCCTTTAATATATCCAAAAATAATTTATCATTAACTGACAGTGTTTTTTCATGAGACAATTTTGGAACCTCAGGGAAGTCAATCCATCCTTCTGTTTCTATAGCCCAACGATTCAAGATTTCTTTTGTTTCATGACCATTTTCTTGATAACTACTGACTAATTTAGAAGTTGCCATGTCTTTCTCATTTTTACGCTCTTTCGGCCCGATGATACCCCAGCCTAACACAGTTCTTATGCCGTAAGCTTGATCGGCTTGTCCTCTGATAACTTCAAGAGGACATAAAATTGATGGACAATTGTTACCTATTAACAACCCTATATCAAATTTAGTCTTAAGAGGTGATATCTCTCCTGCTATCATACTAAGATGACTACTCTCCTTATGATAATGATGCACCAGGAGGCCAGTAGATCTATTTAATTGAGAACTAATTTCAGTAATATCCGACATAGTTCCTTTGTTCTGTCGGTGTAACTTGAGATTTTACTTTAATTTTATTATCTGCTCTCTTAGTAGCCTCATCATCATGTAAACAGGATGGATGTTTACGTTGACAGTGTGAGCAGGTCATTCTATTCATACATCCCTTAGAAGTTTGGTTTGTACCTAAACAGCCGAACAGTAGTTTATCTTTGACGTATTCTACTCTAGACTTAATCGGAGTTTTAATAAACTGCATACAATCAGATAGACGGGCCTCAGAGAGACCTTTTTCAAAAATCACAAATAAGATCAGTCTGAACAGCATGTCTAGTGGACATACACTTGGACATAGCATGCTTTGAATTATTCCCTACGAATTCCGAGGCAGGCTTGAATGGCTTGACATTCTGTGATACATTAGTATTGTACACGGGATGGCCATACACCTTGACTAAAGATTCTATGAACACTGCCAAGTCATCTATGGTCTCATGTCCATGTCCATTCTTTGTTTCTATAAACTGGACCCAGCGAGCCACAAATGTCTTTGGTAGTCTATTTACTACTTGCTTTAAACAAATCTTTGTGTTCAATTCTCTTTTAGCATTATCATCTAAAACCTTAGCCGCAGTTTTAACCGTGTCACCTAAATCTCTTAAACTGTCTATATCATTGATTGCTATGGGGGGACCTGCTATTAACTTCCTTATCCAAGCCTCCGTTATAGCTACAGGATTACCATACCTTTGAGACAAAATATCTAAAAGTTGGTAAAAGCCGAGTGACATATTTTGTTCTACAACTTGCATTGCCTTACCCTTCAGAAAATTTTTTAAAAAGGTCTTTTTATAATGATCTGGTAAGAGTCCGTCCTCTAAGTGAAGACGTATCTCTTCCCGAATTATAGGAAAGTCACAACATTCTCCACTAAACTTAAAAGGGGTGATAGAACTGAGCAACTGTAACTTAGCCATGATGGCCATATGATCTGTACCTGAAAGACGAGGGTGGGACATTGGTGAAACAAACTTATCTAGAGGAGGAGGAGGTGGAGGTCGCTGACTCAAAGTATAAGTTTGGGGGCTTATATCTTTAATATGAACTTCATTGCTTAAATACTTCGGTTCATTTTTCTTATATCGAGTCTCACAAAGCTCTGAACCGTGGTCTGAGGCCTCACCCTTATTATCACCAAAATTACCCATATCAACTTGAACTGACTCTTTGACTACATTAGCTTTAGGTAAATCTTTACGCTTAATAAATTAAGCTCCTCTAATATTTTACCTTGTTGAATAGTTAAGGACCTAAGAGCTTCTACCATTGACTGTTTACTGCTTCGGGAATTAAAGCTACTGACACTACTTTTCATGTAGAAAGTTCCTTAAAATTTTTACATGAGGCAAATTTTTCCGAGATTGGCATTGATCGAACTTTACTTTCATCAACAACAGACTGATTTAGAATACCCACTTCTTTACTTTTAATGAAAACATCCAGATTTGAGAGAAAAGTTTTACGTTCGGTAACGTATTCAGTTAGGCCAGGGTCAAGGGACTCTCTCTTTTCTATTTCTTATATGAGAGTAGTCAGCTCTTCACTAAGTGAGATTCGAATTTGCTTTATCTCGCTTAGCGTTGAGCTTATGACGCTTTGTGGAGTTTCTTTGATACCGAACAATTTTTCAAGTTCCTTTTGAACTTTCTTAATTTTTTTCTCCTTAGACCTGAGAGATTTTTGAATAAGATCTATAAAGTACTGAAAACCCTTGTCAGTCATAGTTCTCTGCCTCTTAACGTCCTTACTTAAACTATTATTAGACTTGATCGACATACCAAATACGAAGTCTTCGAATTTTCTTCAACTGCCGAACTTTCCATTAACTGTCGAATATTCTTTTTACTGTCGCTGCCTTATGCAGCGCAGACTAAAATAGAAAAAATAAACCATTTATGGAACTATTGACTTTAATAATAGCATTTACAACTCTTAGCTCGTAGCTCTTAGTTCTTAGCTATAAGTTCGTAAAAGGAATATTATCTTCGAGGCTTGAAAAACAATTATTTAAACAAAAATACGAAGTGACATATCTTGTCAAAAAATAAACAAAGCAAAAATAACTAATAAATAAAATCGATGGCTTATGCCAGCGACACATATAGAAATTTTTTTTTGCTGATAGATAGCTAAAAGTATTAAAACAATGCATTGTCATCGTGTTCTGAGCTACTCTAAAAGTTTAAAAGTCTAACTACTCGGGTAGTTAGTTAAAAATCGATTGCAAGATTTGTACTGAAACCACAAACAAACAAGAAAGCAAGCTAATAAAAACGTAGTAAAAAGTGGAAACAGAAAGCTTAAACAATGCCTAGTTCAGTGAGGCATGTACGATAAATAACATCCATCAAGTGATGACCATTTTCATTAATGCAATGTTCACGAAAATTTCCATCCAACGAGTGTCTGTCGATTTTAGTGAACATCCGAGGAATTTCATTTTTCAAATTTTTGCATCCATTTTCCAAATTTTTTGCATCCAATGCCAGGTTTGGATATGCATATGTATGTGCTTTTAAATATTCCCATAATAAGGAAACGGATGAAGATAAACCTGACGACCTAGGTGGCCACGGATCACCATGTCTTGAGATAAGATGGGCAGGGAACATGGCCCTACGGGAACGGCCATAGATGTTCTGGCCGAATGAGCTCTAGCTCCATATTGTTGACACCATCGTCCCACCACCGCATAAAAAATGTCCGTTTCCCACGCCCCCCTGTATTATGCATTCTTAATATTAATTGTGATCATTATTCATTGACATTAAAGGACAAAATGCCAGTTAAGTGGTTATCGATAGAAGCTCTGAAATACAAGACATTCTCTACACAGTCTGATGTCTGGTCGTATGGCATAGTACTCTGGGAAATCTTCTCTCTTGGCATGACACCTTATCCAGGTATGATGTTTCATTATGGCCTATCGAAAAGTTCAGCAAAGACTTGCGAGTAAATCTCAAAAACACTAGTTTAATCAATTAGTGTAAAAAAAACCGTCAAGTTAATGGCCTGCAAGCTACTAAAAGGGTTTCTTCGGTTCTTCGGTGAATTTCAAACATGTAGGGTAGGTTGTTGTACCTTGGAACACTTTTTAATTTTTTTTTTTTTTTTTTTTTTTTTTTTTTTTTTTTTTTTTTTTTTT
>KZ653678.1:23381-35245 GCA_001010745.2 Gerris buenoi | reverse complement strand
TGTCCAAATATCAAAGATACTAATTTGCTGGACTCTACGACTGAAGGGGACAAGCGAGAGACAACTATGCATTCGGAAGAGCAATCGAGAAAAGTCTGCCTGGATATAAAAGGGTAATACGAAGACAAAGTGTACACTCTTGACGACGTGCACACCATGAGAAGACTTGACCTGCCTTTGCAAGAAGTCAACGCTGTAAACTTAAAGAGGCGATGGGAGCTTATGAACGCCTCCTTTACAATCGATGACTTTGGGTCCACAACCAAGGAACAAGCAGGGACGCCAACTGACACAGCAATGACTATCTTAAGAGAGACGAAAAAGAAAGTGGGTTTACTTTGGAAGTCCAACGAGAATGAATACCCGGAGAGCTATGAACAAACTCTTAAGAGACTTAAAGGTATTGAAGCCAGAATTAAAGACCGCAGTATTGAAGCCATGAGAAAAGACCGCCATTTCAAGGACTGCTATAATAAAAAAATCAATGAACATCTCAAAAAGAAACACATCAGGAAAGTTTATGACAGAGAAGTAAGGGTTGTCTCAGGACGGACTGACTATCTTTCTCATTTTAGGGACACAAATCCGAACAAGCCAGTGAAACTTAGACTTCTTTTCGATGCCGCCTCAAAATCAAACGGCATATCCTTTAATGATGGAGTGCTAAGAGGTCCTGACCTTCTAAATTCACTACCTGAAATTCTACTTAATTTTCTACGAGGGGACTATGCGGTGGTCGGTGACGTTCAGAAAATGTTCTACCAGGTACGCATAAGACCAGAAGATCAGAACTTTAATACCTGACGAAACTACCCGATCATTGTCAAAAGTAGTCCTTCTGTCGGAGGAGAAAGATGTAAAGGACGACTTGTTATTTGTTTGTTTTTAATGTTTTAACGTATGTCAATTGTCACGTTTCTAAAATATATTGAGCTCTAAGACGACTCTTTCTTTACAATCACATCATACTCGCTTCAGCGGTACAATGTATAGAGGTATGATGTGTGAAAGGGGCTGGAACTCTTTACCACGGGGATAGTAAAATGGGCCTAAAAAATTACCTAATTGCTAGGTTCGAACAAGTGGTTCATCCAACCCGTCTAGTACTAGGACTTTACTACTACTACTACTACTTAATAAATACCTTTAAAATGAGGTGGCACTCAGTAGGAGTTTTTACAATTAAACATCCCCCCTTGATTTTGAAAATTCCAAAATCCTCAATTTTGGGTGTACGGGCGAAGCTGACCTATACACTAAAAAGTACACCAATTTTTGTCTTATAAACTTTTCTCGATATCGGTTTTTTCTCCCTTAATATACTTAACATTTATTGGGGTGTTCCACACTTTCAACAACCTTGAGCATAATCTTAAAATGGGGCGATGTTGAAAAAATATATATATTATAATAGATACTAAATAAAATCACTTACAAATAACACCTTTGAATCAGTATATTCCGTCTACACTGAGCGTTGCTCACTTAAGTATAATTCAAAGCAGTGAAACATACCTGAAACATAAAGAAGAAAATGTTATGGATTAATTTTAATTAATTAATTTTAATTAATTACTTTAATTAATTAATTTTAATTTTAGACAACACTTCAAATGGCCATCGTCAGAACTGATCATTTACAATATAAAGCACATTATATATCTATTGTGAAGTGGTCCATGGTATGTCATATTACCACATGCAAAATTGTTTAGATTGTTACTCCCCTTATTTAAAAAAACATAGGGGAGTGACAATCTAAAGAAGTAATACAATATGCACGCTTTTAATGCAAAGTTTCCAGCTTCACAGTGGTGTAGGATTGTTAAAAGAAATTCCTAGAGACGGCAGTGCACAAGAGGAATTCATGTAAGAAGGCAATTTAAATATTCTGGTTGAGGATTATTATATCGAAGTTAGTATCTTGAATAGCAATTCAATATCAACGAGTTATCTAATTGCTATAAATCTATTATAAAATATAAAGAATTAACTAAGTAAAATTAAATTCTCTGTCGTTTTTAGTTTTCTGTACGAAGTACGAAAAGAAACCTCATGTAACCGATCTGTATCTGTATGAATGTATCTGTCTGTCCGTTAACATGTTTCAATGCATAACTACTGTAGTAAACTACTAAAGGTGCATCTCGGCATTTGTGACAACTGGACACATTTTGGAGTTTTTACACTTAATANAACTGAGCGTTGCTCGTAAAAGTATAAATCAAAGCAGTGAAACATACCTGAAACATAAAGAAGAAAATGTTCTGGATTAATTTTAATTAATTAATATTATTAATTAATTTTAATTGTAGACAACACTTCAGTTAATCATCGACAGAACTGATCATTCACAATATAAAGATACCATACCTATTATGAAGTGGTCTATAGTCCATGGTAGGTCATAATACCACATGGGCACTTATTTAGATTGTTACTCCCCTTATAAAAAACCAGAAGGGAGTAACAATCTAAAGTAAGCGTACGCAATGTTCTTCTTTAGACTGTTACTCCTCTTATAAAAACCGAAGTTTGATTTTCCTTTGTCCGATAGTACATTAAAGTAAGCATTTAAAGTAAAGCAAGTACATTAATTAAGCAAGTAAGGTCTTAATAGTTATTAAGTCAAAGTCGTTTACTTCCAAAAAAAAAAGGGAGTAATAATCTAAAGAAATACCATAATATGCACGCTTTTAATGCATGTTATCAAGCTTCACTGCGGGGTGGATTTCTTTTTGTGGTGGAAATTTCTAGATAGAGACAGACAGTTCACAAGAGGAATGCAAGTAAGAAGGCAATTTAAATATTCTGGTTGAGGATTATTATATCTAAGTTAGTACCTTGTATAGCACCTTGATATAAACTAAACTAAATCTATCATAAAATATATAAATTAACTAAGTAAAATTAAATTCTCTGTCGTTTTTAGTTTTCTGTACGAAGTACGAAAAGAAACCTCATGCAACGGATCTGTATCTGTATGAATGTATCTGTCTGTCCGTTAACATGTTTCAATGCATAACTACTGTAGTAAACTACTAAAGGTGCATCTCGGCATTTGTGACAACTGGACACATTTTGGAGTTTTTACACTTAATATTTCCAAGATGGCGGCCAATATGGTGGGCGAATAAAAAAAATTTGTTAGTCAACATGACATGTTATACATCAATTTAAAGGTCTTAAAGTGTAGAAAAAGAATATGCAACTATTAAAATTTTACACTTAATCGTACAGAAACCGGCGATTATCGCCTCACGTACTTAAGTGAAGCTAGCCTTACTTTTTTTCTTTTTGTAACTTTTATAATAATGGCCTTTTATCCAAATTTTCAACAAAATCACGAGTAGTTTTTAAGATATGTCGGCACGTAAAGATTGAGTGACAGGCCGATTTCTATGTCTTGGAATTTTTGGTCGGAGACCTAAAAATGTTTCGCTCTTCAGAACGATCACATAGCTTCCGCTACCTTCAGCAAGCTCGGAAGCAAAATCAAAACAATTTTTAATAAATTAGACAATAATGGCTTGTAAAAGCATAAAATCAATAAAGTACTCGATAAGATGCGAGGAATTTTGGATTATCCGAACCACCCTGCACAGGATTAATTCGGATACTTGACGCACTAATGTAAATTATACAATAATGGTGTAAAAGAAATACAGAGTGTAGGATGTAAGGTATGCCACAATAATTGGCAGACTATTTGCCATTACTTTCACGTGACCTAAGATCTGAGGAATATAATTAAAATTGTTTTCAAGGTTGCATAAATGCAATTATGTAAATGAATTTCAATGGAATTTCAGGTGCAAATTGAAACAATTATGTTTGTAGCTGCTAACTGCATACGCGTGTAATGTGCACTCAATGTAATGTAAAATATATTTTGTTCATGCAAGAAAAAAATATAAAATAAAATAAATTTATTCATAAGGCATAATTTCCGACAGCATTTAATACACTTTTTTTTTCAATGCCATTTTTTTTGGTAGGACCGGATATTCAATTTTTCTTTTTTTACAATTCCACGATGTGTTTTGCATGTGTAATGAAAGGCAATCAAGTGTAATTTTATTGTATAACAAGCTAAGTATTTTATGTAGCTACAATATCTTTTCTTAGATATCTATGCATGACTCACATTACAAACAAAAATGTTTAAAGCCAATCTAGATAAACCTTTTTATGCACATTTTCTATATAAAAATATTTGAATTAATTTTATTTTCGACACGATACATATAATAATACACCAACGCACATACGGACTAGTCCGNAAAAAAAAAAAAAAAAAAAAAAAAAAAAAAAAAAAAAAAAAAAAAAAAAAAAAAAAAAAAAAACAGCTCATCAATAATAACGCAAAAGTTTAACGGGTGGAAACCCAACAGGAAAATCCCATATATGGCCTCTCTTCTATATTAACTAAGTTCTAACAGGGCTTAAAACATTTAGGTCATTTTAAAACAGAGTGAATTAGTTAAGGGACTTTACAAGTATAAGTAATGAAGTCTCACATCTGCTTGGGTATTTTAACACCTCGTATACAGAGCTTAACTTGAAAATTAAAATCAATTGTTTCCTCGCCATCAAGGAGCAAGAAAAAGACCTGAATAATTATATAGAGGTCATGAGTCAAACACCTGCAAAATATATCATAACTTTCCATTTCTGTACATGGATTTCATATATGTATTTTACAGGTCTTAAAAACACCTAAAACGGATAATTCCGTTGAAATCTCGAAAAAAATTTGTTTGGTGAAAACAATACTTTTCATACTATAGGTAGTGAGGAAATTTAAAAATCGGTCCGAGACAACTCAGAAAAACTTTCTCCTATACAAAAAGTTCATAATTACTTATAGCCCAGTGTTTTCAATTTATTAGTTTTCTCATGTAAATTGTATTATATTTAACATTTCATAAAAATTACTTCTCTTGGGCCGGGAGTCGAACCCGGGCTCTATACGTCGGCGTTTAAAGCTATTTTCTCAGGAATTAACTTTTCCCGGGAAAACGGCTTATATCTTTAGATTTAAATTTAAATGGACTACATTTAATAAAAAATCATTAGAATTTTTTAATTAAAATCGTCGGAACGTTTTCGAGAAATAATTTCTGTTCACATTTATCAGAGTTTTTGTAGGGAGGGGGTAGCGCCCCAAAATTTGGAGCTAAAATTCATTTTTCGATTACACCTGGAGATTACACATGTCTGCCTAATTTCGTCAAAATCGGACAGTAGTTATATTTCTTATAAACCATTTCTCATAAACCACTTTTTTGGACTCAAAAACGTGTAAATCCATTAAAATCTCAAAATAAAATTTTTGTGTTATCACAATACTTTATATAAGAAAGTAAAGTAATATATAAAGAGAAACTATTGCGATATAGCAAAAAATTCGACTTTGAGGTTTTCTTGAATTTACACGTTTTGAGGTCCACCTGACTCCAAAAAAGAAAAAATGCAACTTTACAAAAAACCTGTCATATATGTATAAAGTTTATTATATACTTTAAATAAACAAAAGTTAGTCCTATAAATTTTCATGTGAATTTAAAGACAGCTGGAATTAGTCGAAGGACGAAATATTTATATATTTTTTTGGACTTCAAAATTAATTATTATGGATGTTTTTGTTTCTTTTTCACTTCATTATAAGTGCGTTCTGGTAATAAAGTTTTTGTTTTGTACAAGGTAAAAAAATTATATGTGTGGTTAAAAAGCAATTTTTAAAAAAACTAATTGCTCGTGTACACTAAAATATAAAGTACGCTAAGTTTGAACAGTCATAAAAAAAAAAAAATAAATAAATAAAATAAAATGTAAAAGTAAAAAAATATGCATATTATTCATAAAGTTATGCAAGTGCATGTTTTTTTTAGAGAGAATGAATACAAAAATAAAAAGAGACAAGA
Source organism: Gerris buenoi (assembly GCA_001010745.2). Classification (NCBI taxonomy): domain Eukaryota; kingdom Metazoa; phylum Arthropoda; class Insecta; order Hemiptera; family Gerridae; genus Gerris; species Gerris buenoi. The sequence continues at coordinate 29,318 of KZ653678.1, read as the reverse complement.
CACCAAGGTGTTTTGGGTGTATCCATAATGGCAAAGAGAGAAGTCAAGCCAGACAATGACCCTATATAACCTTGACTCAAAGTTAGACTCGTGTACTAAGTGGCCCCGGGACCCACGAAAATAATGCAGCGTACTGAGAGGAGGGGAGAGCTTGCACCTCTAACTACATGCTCATGAACCTTCAATCACTCTGGCAGAAAAAAAAACACTTTTAACTCTGTCTACATCTACTTCAACGATATCCAGAACCCTTGTCTAGACTCTAGACAGTAACAACTCATACTTGAAAATTTCTTCAAATCCATTTCTCCAGACTAACTCAAAACTATTCCAAGTATAAATTTTAAAAAAACTTTAACAATTATAAACTCAAAACTATTCCAAGTTAAAACTATTCAATGAATAAATTTAAAAAACTTAATCAATTATAATCTCAAAACTATTCCAAGTATAAAACTATTCTTAGTATAAATTCAAAAACTTTATCAATTATAAACTCAAAACTATTCCATGTATAAATTTAAAAAACTTAATCAATTATAAACTCAAAACTATTCCAAGTATAAAACTATTCTTAGAATAAATTCAAAAACTTTATCATTTATAAACTCAAAACTGTTCTATGTACAGGGTGGTGCAGCCTAACCACATTTTAAATTGTTACCATGTGCTTAATACTAGAGAGGAGATTAAAATAAATCAAATTTTAAATAAAAAATGTTGAAGTTTACTGGACCATAAGTCAAACTTATAAGTGTGGAATGGAAGATAATATCCGATAAATGACGATAATATAACATCCGATAATACGATAATATCCGATGAATTTCTTCGGAATGATCACATAGCTTCCGTTACCTTTGGTAAGCTCAGAAGCAAAATCAAAACCACCTATTTTGACAAATTAAATGAAAATTAAATTAAATTGACCATAATGGCGGGTAAAAGCATGTACACAAAATAGGACTCAATGAAGCTATATGCCACACTAATTGACAGAGTAAATTTTAGATTTATATCATGGGAAAAGAATTGTATGTCCCTATTAGATGCCATAATCCTCCAATATAGGCCAAAAAAATAATTAAAGAAACTGCAATCGGATCATTTAAGTTTTGACAAAATAACACAGAAGAATTTTTATTTATTTAAAATTTGATTTTATGCACAGATTTTTTGTTTGTTTTTTTGTTTTAATATTAAATGATCACTTTTTGTAAACAAAAGCTTATACGTACAAGAATATGTAGAATATGTATTATTTATATGTACTTTACATACAAGAGCGCCTTTCTCATGACTAAAGCTGTACAGGGCTCTTGAAAAGTGTATGTATACAAATAAATAAATACATATTTCCTCTTAGGACAAAAGAACACCTCGATAAATAATTTACGAGCCTACAGCCTACATATTTTACTACGTTTTTATTAGCTTGCATTCTAGTTTGTTTGTTTGTTTGTCCATTACAAATCTTGCAATCGATTTTTAACTAACATCCCGAGTAGCTAGACATTTGAAACTTTTAGAATAGCTGCTCAGAACACGATGACAATGCATTATTTTAATACTTTTATCCATCTTTCAGCAAAATTTTATTCGTTTTCAGCAAATTGTGCTGTATGAAAAGTTAGTTCAGAAAAAATCCTTTATTTTTATTTTTATTTGTTTTGGTATGTCCCATACTTATTTACAATCTTTATTTCGACAGGTTTCAAATTTATGAATTATGACAGAAAATTTAAAAACGTAGTATATAAAAAGTTATTTTTATCTTGCAATTATTTTCCTTTACCCCAGCCATTACCATAAATATAAATATATGTGTAGATATCTTATAAGCTTTGATTCCTCATTAAATATTTCCTAATTAAACTAATTTCTACGTCTTAAATAAGTGGTTGTAAATGATTCAATGAGTAGTTTAGGAATAAATCTTAAATAAATGATTATATATGGTTTAATGAGTAGTTTAGGAATAAATCTTAAATAGAGGTTATAAATGGTTGAATGAGTAGTTTAGGAATAAATCTTAAATAAGAGGTTATAAATGGTTGAATGAGTAGTTTAGGAATAAATCTTAAATAAGAGGTTATAAATGGTTGAATGATTAGTTTAGGAATAAATCTTAAGTGGTTTACGGGGGTAAACGTAAGAAAATAATTAAAACCTAAAACAACAAAATAAAAAATCGGTCCGAGACCGGTCAACTCAGAGAAACCTTCTCATCAATATTTTCCATTTATTAGTTTTTGTAAGTAAATTTAATTATTATTAAACATTTCATCAAAATTTATCATAAAAATTACTTCTCCTGGGCGGGAAATCGAAACCGGGCTCTCTCCGTCCGCGTTTTAAGCTATTTTCTCAGAAACTAGATTCTTCTCGGGAAACAGCTTATATCGTTCGATTCGTATTTAAAAGGGCTACATTTTAGAATTTTTAAATCAAAATCATCGGAACCGTTTTTGAGAAATTATTTATAGAGTTTCTGGGGGTAGCGCCCCAAATTTGGAGCTAAAATCCATTTCTCGATTTCTGCCTCGGGGTATGATTTTTCAGAACATGTATGCCAAATGTCGTCAAAATCGGCCCAGTAGGTTAGGCTCTAGGTGTCTGCACAGACGACAGACAGATATTTTTAAAAAATCACTTTTTTGAACTCAGGGGGCCGCAAAGCGTGTAAATCCATCAAAATCTCAAAAATCGAATTTTCGCGCAATCACAATACTTTCTCTTTATATGAGAAAGTAAAAATGAAAATATAATCGTGTTATTTTATTTTAAGTTTAATAAAAACCCAAATAAATTTACCTTGTACTTAATTTCTAGACAGAATATCTAAAAATTACCCACTTCCTAGAAACAGTTTTAATTTATTTCAAGGAAAAGATATCTAAATAAATATATTTCTGAAAAAAATACAAAAAAAACATTTGTCTCTAAATACATTTATTCTTTAATAGGAATTCCAAGAAAAAAGACAATTTTGACTGATGAAGAAAAAAATTACAAATGAAATATACTCAAAAGAAATAGAATTAGGTAATGGAATAGGAAGAACTTTAAGTAGATTGGATAGCGGTGTTCTTGCAAATATTTTCCTCCCATGTACTTTTAACACTTATTCACCAAACTGGTAATAGCTATAGTTATTATCAAAACGCAATACTGTTATTACTTGAAGAGTTATTTTCAGAAAATTAAGGGGGCGAAGAAATAACAGTAATATTAGGGTCAGAAGAGGTCATTGGTATTCGTTTAAAAAAACAAAATATTACACCAGATAGAAATTCGGTAATATTATTTTTGCGTTATTTATGGAATCAAAAGTATATTAATTCAGTGTTAATATTAAATTTCATAATTGTATATCATAAAAAGCTGGATTCCCTTACTTCGATGCGGAGTGTGTTGTTTTTTGTTTTATATATATATANTAGACGACATCCCCTCTCTACGATTTTCAGCTCCTCTCTCCACCACTTCTCCTCCATTTGACCACTTTATTCTTCTCCTTCCCTCCTTAGATTCCTTAATGGAGTTACGCCATCAACCCCAATTACTACAAAAACATGTCTGTTACCGGTAGTGAAATGATTCCATACCGTACTTTCTCAAAATTAACACCTTGCTTGGAGATGAAAATTCACTTTCGAGAAGTCAAATATTGTAGTATTATGCCACATTAAGAGATGCCCTAGAAATAATTAGCAATTTTTTTATTTTTTTTTATTGGGGCCAATGAGAAAAATTATTATATTTATTATTAATTATTACAGTATGCTAACAATAACACATTAACTTGTGGACACTTTCAAATAAATGATGATCCTGATCCGATTTAAACGGATTTCTATCCAAGATTGTTTTAAAACTGAGACAAAGAGTGTCGGTCTTTTAAACCATCGCTTCGTTAAGAAGCGAAAGATTCCGTTATTCTTGCTAAGCTCGAAAACAAAAATTAAATGTTGTTACTTTCTTATCAAGTAATATAGTTCAATTTTATTTGATGACTAGTTAAAAATTTTTTAACTAACTTTGAAACTAAAAAGAAGTTCGGCCTAATGTATGTTACAATAATCTATGCGGTATGCAATGTATAGGAGCATCAAGCATTATTTAAGTTAACGAAAAACAGGAACGCATTATTTATGAAAAAAAAGTCGGTAGTAAAAGCTATTTTGTTTTGTAAAAACATACATACATTCTTATGTTGACTGTTGATATTGAACGTGGAGAGCAAGATTTAGTTAAGCAACGGTACGAATACCAGTCAACATCAACAAATTGTTTGCAAATCCAGATGATTTGGTTAACAATCTTACGTATCCAAAGCAAATTAACAAATTCGGTGTAAAAGTTGAAAATGGACACACAAAGTGAAAAGCGACGCACTGTCGCTGGTAAATGTAAATTCGAAACGGAAAACACGTTTCGAATCAAGCAACCGGCAACAAATATACAATACCATAATATATTATAATAAATATATAATACCATGCCGCTAAACATTATCAAACCTGTTAAAGACCCACATGTTGGTTGACTAGACTATCTGTGTTACCAGCGATTGTCGCCCCGTATAGATTAGGCTTTACGATTCGAAATATAAAAGTCAAAAGCATGGATAATTATTTATCCATTATTTTTGGTTCTGAGTGTGTCTGCGTCATTTTTGCAAACCAACATATCTTAATAACTATACTCGTCCGATTTTCATGAAATTTAGATGGTAGGTCATAATTAGCCCATTATTGGTCCTATGTGGCAAATAGATACCTTTAGTCTTATAGAAAATCAAAATTTAATGAAAGGAAAATGGTCTACCAATTAGTGTATACCACACTAATTGCACTAATGGCATCCTCGTGTTCTAAAACCAACTTGAATAATGTTATGCTTTTACAAACCTTTTATTTATTTCTTTCCTCCAAATTTTTTCGATGTTTTACATGAATTAAAGTATCAATTTAGCAAAAGTTAAAGAGCACAGACGGTTCAAATTAATCTGGGGCTGTCCTGTGGGTTACTCCTGAAACTATAAAAGTTTCATATAAATCAGATAAGTACTTTTGAAGCTATAGGTGTAAATAAATGTATGTTTGTGCGCATATGGAAGAGAAACAAATGAGCGGAAGAAGGTTGAAACTTATACGGGACCGACAATAGGCTAATCATGATCTAACATCTAAATTTCATTAAAATCGGACGTGTAGTAGAAGATATGTTGGTTCACAAAAATAGAACGGCAGACCGAACGACAGACAGACACGGAACAAAAAATGTTCTATGATGTCTGAAACGGATTTCTGTCTTGGAATTTTTGAAATCGGAGACCTAGAATTTTTTCGTTGTTAAGAACTATCACATAGCTTCCTTTACCTTCGGTAAGCTCAGAAGCAAAATTGGATTCAACATTTAAAATGATAATTGGACAAATTAGACCAATTGCCAATGTCAGTTTCGATGACTCAAAAGCAATTCCTTTCAAATATCAGGAAAAAGAAGCAACTTATCAGCATGCTTTCCTAAGAGGTTAGATTAGAAAGTTAAGGCATTTCAGTCAAGTAAGATCGCGAAGATGCTGATCATAAGATCGTGTCACGAGACGGTTGCTGAAGTCAGCTATGATACAGATTGTGGACAACCTCACTATACCCTAGCCACACCATCTACTATTGCACCATATGATTGCCAACCAGTTTCTAACACATTTCTACATATAGCTAAAGTCGAATCATCCATTTTAACAGTGGCGATCCTAGGTCAAAAGTTCTGGGGGGGCTAAAGCCCACCAATGTGGGTTTAGTATACATTTTAATGTACCAGGAAGGAACACATTTGTATATAATATGTTGTTGCAGTCCTTTCTGCTGGCAATCCTATACAGTGGCATTCTGTGACAAGGTCTGGAAGAGGGGGGGGGGACATTCT
>KZ653677.1:50933-62259 GCA_001010745.2 Gerris buenoi | reverse complement strand
GTAAAAAAGCCGGTTTTTTTTCAATTCAGAGAGAAAATAAATATGTTTCTCGGAGAACAAAATCATCCTTTGCAGAGAAGTTGGCTGATGAAGAATGGGTAGCTAAGTTAGCTAATTAAGCAGACATATTTACCATTTTAAATTATTTGAATTTAACTCTGCAAGGGAATATAAAAAAATATTCACTCTTTGGAATAAAATAGACGGGAGCAATATGTTGTGGGAGCAAAGTTCTATCAAGTAAGAATAATATTAATTTAGAATTTGTAATAGAATGAAGACCCCATAAATATAAACCTATGAGTTAGTTGCCCCTTTTAAAACCTTCAATGAAGTTAATACATGTAATTAAGTATTAATGAAATAGAAGCTTGAATGGAACTATCCTCTGATGAAAGATTATTTTTTTATTTTTAAAATACTGTTTAAGTAAGCCTGAAAAGTCGTAGATAAAATTTATATGATCGAAATTCAATTAACATTTNTGTTATTTTAACTTGAGATTTTATGTTGTGAGAAACAATGTGTTATTAGTAATGATTTTATTAAGTAAGCTTTATATAGCCATTCAGTGAATTTAATTTGTTTTAATATAATGTTGGTACCTATACGAGGTACAGGGGTACAATGATCGAAATGCTCGAAATATATCATATTATATATCATTTTACAGGGCTTGAAAAGTACTTTCATTGTTGTTATGTACACGTTTTTAAAATTTTACTTTTTAAGGGGTGTAAAGCAACAACCAAATATTAGTACCCGGCCACTAGATGGACACAGGCTGACCGTAGGTCAGCCGAAACCGGCTAGTGCTCATATAACAATAAAGTACAAGATAGCATGCGAGGAAGCTATGTGCCACACTAATTGGCAGTGTATTTTTTAATTGTTAATAGTTACTTATTCCAATTGTATTACTCATTTCATTGCCATATTTACTTTTTAGTAGGCAAAATGCTTGCAAACACCACAACTGCGTAAGACTCACTTTTGTGTATGGGAGGTGTTTTGTGTAGGGCACTATATTCCAAATTGAAATTTTTCGGGAGAGCTACTTTAATGATTTTTTTTTACTTATTTTATCTCCCCAGCATGTTGGTTCATAGTGAATTTTCCTACTGGCTAAATCCGTGAGATTTAGTTTTAGGACATCATTTATACTTATACCTCTAAAAAAGGGGGGAATAATGAATAGGAAACTGTTAAAACCTCAATTTCGTAAAAAATGGAGATAGTGACCTTACATCCCATACACAGTTTTGTTAAAGTTAGTGTATAACTTTAAATTTTGCATGATGTACTTCCTTTCACACATCGTGATCTGATTTTTTATTTGATTCATTCAGACTAGTTGGAACTAGTAAGTAGTTTTACTACATTTTTTAAATGTTGTAGACTGTAGCAATTGGTTTGCCTTGTTCATAACAATCATGAGGGCGTAGGTGTGTTCCAATATAAGCTAAGCCCTAGAGACACTACCCGTAGTTAATACAATATTTATAGAGAACGAAGTCTTAAATTTGTCTGCCTTTATAATTTCCACTTATAGATGTTAAACACTATAGTTTCAAATTGATTTAATTTAAATAATACTGAATTATTTGTTAATAACTTCTATCGACATTTTAAATTTAAAAATAGATAGACATGGTATTGAACATCTTTTTTTGAGCTCGAGGAGTTTAAGTGATATTCTTAAGCTTCAGATCAAATTTAAATTATAAGAAAAATTATCTAATTTTTATAGAGAAATTAGTTTCAGGTCTTTAAGGTAAGATATCGCCATGAATATTTAACATGATTATTGAATCAAATGTAATTAGCATTCAATGTTTATAAGTAGGTACTTCATTAAACTGTTACTCCTTTCATAAAACTACAGAAGGAAGTCAAAATCTGAAGAAGGTGTTAAGAATATTCTTCTTTAGACTGTTTCTCCTCTTATAAACACGGAAGTGTGATACTTCTTGGTCCCAAAGTACATTGAACTAAACAAAGGAATTTGTAAATAATTATATCCATATATATTCTAAAAAAAACAGGGGAGTAACAATCTAAAGAAGTACCGATAAATGAAATAATGTGACATAGATCACATCGCACAAAAGACAGTGCACAAAATTTAGAGTGAAATAGTACATTACGCGTCTGGTGCAGAAAGTAGCATTTTGCATGCGAGTATGGAGTTTACACCCGAGTGACAGTGAGGGTAGCAAAACCACACGGGCTAAAAGATAAAAGTACCGTGAACACAAGAGGTTAAGTTTTTTGGAGAAACTACTTCAAATAATATTACCCGATAGTAATGTAACCTTATAAGCCATATTATAATATGGTTACCCATGACCGATGATCACCACTTCATTTAGGTACCTATGCATTTATATAATGGTGCAAGGTGAGCCCAAACCCCGAACAAGTGCTAACGAAAGCAAAGTTCCACAGGAGGGTAGCGATCCTCCTGTAGTACTGAATTTCATTCTGATTATTAAAACGAGGGATTTTAAGATGCGGTGTGATATAAAAAAGTGAAAAATACTATTAGCTTTTCAACTATTGCTGTATATAAAGGTTTGCTTATTATTTCACCAGTAAAAATTGTATATAATATATCCTTCTAATAAATAATCTTATTCTTAAAAATTATTAAATAACAGTTATTGGCTTACTTGAAGTATCAAGTTGTAGAGTTCCACTGATGTATTCTCCAACTGTAACCCACTGATATTTGCCAGCAGATGTTTGCTTGTAGTGAAGTATGTTGTATCTTGCAGGACCGTCACCGTTAATATCAAAATGGAAATCAGCTCCAGATAGGCCTGCAATAGAGAAATAAACAAACATCGTGAATTATTGTGAAAAATATATCAACATTTTTTAGAGCTCAGATAATCTACTTATATAAAATACACATATAAAGTTATGTTTATACATTGATCAGACTTGAGTAATAATATGCATGTATGCATGAAGCTGCAGTTAGCCAGTTACTCCGCTTTTCATTTTTTTTTAGTTAAAGATGTACAAATCATGCATACATTTTTAAACAGGATTAAAAGATAAACAAAATCTATATCTATCTATATATATATATATAAATGAATGTTTGTCTGTCTGTCTATCTGTCTGTCTCTTATGCCTCCTAAACCGTTCATCCGATTGCGATGAAACTTAGGGGAATGGTTGGACACATGCCTGGGAAGGTTTCTAAGTTAGTGAAACTATGTTCCGACAGATAGGAACCCGGGCTGCGCCGGGTACTTCAGCTAGTATTTTAGAAATAAAAAGTTTATATATAGAGATTACTTATTAAACTATAATACATAATACATAATATTATATTTATAAAGATAGTAAACTATTATTGCAAACATAATTACAATAAAAATGGCTAGGTATCAAAATATTTAGTAACATTTTCCCGATGTTAATGCCTAGGCAGTAAAATTTTACGTTTTAACCCGAAATCAGTTCAATAATGCCAAATTTTGTTGCCGCAAGTGGATAAATGTGATTGTTTAATTTTTAATTTAATGCACGGTTTGACAATGTTTATAACAATTGGTTGTTAATTTTTTTTTTTCTAATTTTATGTAGATTTTCGTAACCTATTGATTAACTTTTACTGTCGTATAATTACATCGGAAATATAATTATAACATTGTAAAAATTCTGCAAAAGTTTACGCTTTTTAGAAAGTCAGAAAATGGGTTAAATAATAATTACCAAATTACAATCAGCTTGCTTTGTTTGCTCTGTTTTAATTTTTATTGGATCCAACTTGACCTTTCTATTTTTAATTTTTTTCATTTAATTCTGATTTATTTTTAATGCATTTGATTTTTATTATTATTCTATTTTTACTCATTTATAAGAATCGCAGATTATTAATATACGGAGATTTTTATACACAAAATTAGGATCTTAATTAATCTTTATTAATGATGTTAAGTTAAAACATGATAAAACACAATTAGTATTTATAGTATCAACCTAATAATAAAATTTATATTATAATATGTTTAAAGAAGAGTGTCTGCAAGTGTCTATATCTTTAATACAAATTCACAGTTTCATTTCGATCTTTATGAAAATTTGCACGCCTGAGCAAAAAAAAAATGGGCTTTAAAAATATTTGTTTGTCGTCTGGAATCTGTCTGAGTAGATGCCTAGAGCCTAAACTTTTAATAGGCCGATTTTGACGAAATTTGGCATACATGTTTAGAAAAATCATACCCCGAGACGAAATCAAGAAATGAATTTTAGCCCCAAATTTGCGGGCACTACCCCCCAAAACGCCGATAAAACCTGAAAATGTTTCTAAATTTTTTATTAAACATGTATGCTTTGATTTGTCTTGCAGTTAACAGCCACAGGGTTTTCAGAAGCGCTTATCAAATCTGTTTCACAATTATTCCCCTTTCTCGTGGTGCTTTGTATCGACAGGCCAGATGCTTGTTGGGTGTTTTTCACTCCAACTCGGAGAGTCGTCTTTCAAACCTACAGACTTAGTTTCACCGACTCGCGGAGCTATCCGCAATGTCTTTAATAAAGATACAATTTTATCGACTTTTTGTTTTCTCTCGGTAAACGCATCGGTCAAAAACACTAAGTAGTTAGAATGAGAGGATATAGCCTCCCTGAAATATGTCATGCTACGCCAACTTCATCTATCTATTTTTAAAACTATATTTCAATTTTAACTAACTATAAAAATGTTAAAGTAGGTTCCTAAAAACTTCAATATGAGCATGAAATCACTTCACCTCTTATTAAGACGACGTTTTTGAGTCTTTTTGGTTTTAACTGTTAAAAAACCGCTGAAGTGCCATTATTCTAAGGTAAAATTTAAAAAAACGTTACTCGGGATATATCCGAGCTAATATAGATTTAAAAAATGATAGTGAAACTTAGCAGCCCTTCAAACGAACACTTGAAGTTCATCTTTCATTTGGATTAGATCAACATAACGATTCAAATTTAATTTGAAAGATCTATGTATGCGCATATATTTGTTTTCAAAACGAATTTGTAATTATGTGTAGCCTTAGAAATCAAATCGGATTATTAGTCTTGGTTCTAGGAACCAGGAGGATTTAATTTGTCTCACAGTTATGCTGGGACAAAGATGTCTTTCTCTGGAATCTGGGAAATTTCTGTTTAAACGGGCTTGATCCCATTTCTCAGCAGTTCTCATCCGAAAAGGGTAAACCAAGTTTCGAAACCTTACACGGTGACATTCCTCGATTTCTGAAATTCACAACCATTCCAGATTCAAATGTTTCTTTGAATTTACCAATCGACTTAGCTGATTTCGTTGTTTCCGCCTATTCAGCAATCTGTCTATTCATTCTTGTTACCTCCGTCTCTGTTAGGGCAATCTGTTTCCCCCACTTGCTCTTGTTCCGGTCTATTCAATATATTCTCTCCGTCCTTGTTCTAGACCCGATACCACAGTACTTGGCATCCAACTTTAATTTATACGAATCCTTCGCGGTTACATACCTCCTTCTTGGACATTGTCCGATATCACAGTCTTTAGAACTTCAAATTCTCGAGTAACAAACCACTAAAGTTTTCATTTTAAATAAAAATTATTAAAACGTTGCACATTTTCTAATTCCTTCTCATCTTATTTTATTTTAAAAAATTGTATCAAAACTTAATTTTTATACCAAATTTGAATTACTGAAATTGTATACCAATTTTAATGAAATTAGCGTAGAAGGCGATATTATAAGTATGTTCTTTTCCCTTTTATGTTTCTCCGTGATACAGAAACAACAAAATAAAGAAAAATAAAACAAACAAAATACAAAAACTAACAAAACAACAATGATGAACAATGATGTTACCACTATATTTCTTGTGTATAAAGGTGGAAATATACATGCCTGTAGCTTGAACAAAAACATGCCAGCTACTTGCACGTGGATATGTTAAATGGCATGCTTGTAGCTGGCAAGCAAGCAGATAAACACTTAGCAGATAAAAATCCTTGGTATGCCAGTTACCGGCAAACCTCTTTTGGCATGCAAGCTACTCCCCCAATTTGACGGCATGTGTATTTCCGCCTTAATATTATATTGGAAATTCTAAACACAGTGTTTGATTTTAACTAGAATTTGTGAACATTATTTAAATTTGAATATATCAATGTGTGACAATGACTAAATTTACATTAAATCATGAACTTGATAAACTCAATAATAATTGATATTATCAAACTTCAACGTTCAACATCCACTATCGTTGGGGTAGGCCACGTGTGGTTTAGAAATAATGCCTCTTTTGCTCTGCCTCTTAATTTGTGCATTATCGTATAATATTATGTGTGGTAGAAAAAACTTTCCAGCCCTGCCTTGCGTCACCTGCGTCTCAATGTGCACCCGGCCTTATTCCGTATTATGTAGGCTTCTAACCTTCAGACCTTGATATAGAAGTAGGAGTAGTCTAGTACTTCCTACTAGAACGGGTAGGACGAAACGCTTGTTCGAACCTTGCAATTAGGCCATCACTTAGGCCCTTTTTAAGCCCCGTGGTAGAGAATTCCAGCCACTTCATACAACATATATTTGTACATTGTACCGCCGAAGCGAGTATGATGTGATCAATAGTGAGCCAAATAAATCAGAGCGTCACGGCGAGGAATCGAACCCCATCTCGTTCCGCTCATGATTCAGTGATGGCCGAGCAGACGTGGTTTAACCCATATGATCACGCTGGCTCTCCGACCTTGATATAAGTTAACAAAAATATGTGGCAAGTATACATCTATATTTGTTAATCCCAGGACAAGAATCGGTTAGGTTTAGAGTTGTTTCGAATACAACCTTAGACATAGATATAAACATATTTATGAATAAGCATGACCATGACCACCTCGTAAAAAAGTTCTTGATTGGTGTTATCTTCCATCATAACACCAATATCACTTAAAAATTATACTAGCAATACGTTCGAAACGAATTTACCATATTTCAGAATCCATTACCTTTCCCGCGAATGATTACTTTAGAGTTTGCATTGAGTAGATATTGCATGTGAATTAATGGGAGATAAACAAATGGCTTTTAATGTTAAAATTAATCACATATATTGTCGTTCTAGCCGAATACAATTTTATTTTATTTTATTTTATAAGTGTATTGATAAAAAAAAACAACCTAAAAATACGATGAGACGGATTTAATTTAATTGAAGGTAAAAATATATATAAAAAAATAAATATAACAAAAACTCGTTTCGTAAGCATGCAAAGATTTTAGCTTTTGATCTTTCGTTTGCAATAATTATATTTTCATTAAGGGATGAGACACGACAAGGTAGCAATTATTTTCTCTAACATGAAGCATATTATATAAATCTAATAATGCAGAAATCCACTACGAAGCTAGTCTGGAGAGACTATACCCTAATACTATTAATTAGATCGTCTACTTCTCTATATGATTTCCTACCTCTAATAACGAAGTGTGCCAAATAAATTACTTCAAGGATGAAAATGCTATACTTATTAAAAATGTTACATTTGGTTTTAATTCATAAAATATTAACATTTACAATATTTAAAGTTGAAATGACATGGAGAGGTTGTGTAACGGGGAAGCCAATTCTAGAATATTATAGCAGTGTTAGATCTTACGCTAGCAAAGGGTCGAATTTCTACATAGTGGTATTTTCCCCACTATCACAAACTAACCCATTGTATATCAAATGCCATATTCAAAATATAACCAGTTTACTTTAGTCACTCGTCAAATCCACGTTACAGTTGCAATAAAATTAACAATTTGTAAACTTATTATAGTTTTCCTTTATTAGTAGTAGTGGTTAGTCAGGAAGGAAAAACCACTTGTTCGAACCTATTCATCAGGCCACATTGGGCCCACTTTACTAACCCTGTAGTGGAGAGTTCCAGCCACTTCCCACATCATACCTGTACATTATACCGCCGAATTGGGTGTGGAGTGGTCATTATTTAGCTGTTTAAATCAGAGCATTACGGCGAGGGATCGAACCCACGACCTTGATTCGAATCGATTCAATGTTAGCTGTGCTAGTGCCTAAAGCACCTCGGTCACGCTGGTTCCCTCCTAGTTTTCCTTCAATTTTTCATTACTTCAACGGGAATTTTGTGAAGTAAAATGCTTCTCCTTAAAACAATTGATATTCGTTTGATTCTCCTTATTTATCATCGTTTGTCGTGATTTTGATACATTTAAATTTTGTATGTTCGTCATTAATTGATTGCCTTGACGTAAAAAGAAAAAAAACATTTTGCATTTTCGAGATTGTTGCTTGAGATAGAACCATGAAATTACGGAATTGTGATAATTATGTTGTAATGAAAATGTGTTCGATAATTACGATAATACATAAAAATCAGTTGTTTTTACAGTAGAATGAGTGGAAACCATACTAAGTTAGTAATTATAATTACAAGTAATACTTAGAAGAGTTTTCGTAATTTTAATTATAAAACAGTAATGATTTACAGATCATCGAAACAAATGGTCATCTCTAAGAAACTAAAACTTACATCAATATATGTTGTAAATTTCACCGAGTTCATTGCTAATTTCAACGAACCCATCCTATTAAATGCAAATTGTTCCTTATGAACAACATGTAGAATTGTGTCCATCTTAAGCCACTAAATCGATACTCCTACTTCGAATCAGGCCCAATCATGTTATCATCTTTATTTCATATTAGAAGCTCTTATTTCATATTAGAAGCTCTTGTCTTTAATCTTCTAAATAATAATACTATGTTTATTAATTTTGCATCAAATCCACATCAGTGGATGTGGGATAGAACTCCTCTCGCATTTTGAATAGAACTTAGATTACTGTTGGTGTTTGAATATTGGTTCCTTGAAAGCGCCTTTAGCCTATCAACCAACTAGTTCAACCGTAAATTGACACCTATGGATAATAATTTACCAAGAACGGTATAGCAGATACTAACAGTGACTATTATATCCAAGTTATCGCGATTCGCTTAACGCATGACCAATTACTCAATCTGTGTTAACAGACTTCACCATTTATCAATATGCATGACCTACACTCAATTAGTGCAATAAATTTTGCAATATAGAACGATTGCTTATAAATAGCGCAGTGTGTTATTTATAAAATTAGATTTCTAAATAAGGTCTACCATTAAATATAATTGTAGCACAGTTATAATTAAAGATAAATTCAATTTTGCAGTAAATCAATCGTCTTTCTTTGCATTTCAGTCAAGACGGTAACCACCAGAAATTTTACTTGTCTGAGTATAGTATTGATGAAGAAAGTAAAGGAAATGAGATTAAAAATGGAATTTATCAAGTGAGTTTGACATGTTGCTCTTGAAAAAACAGAATGTCAGGACACGCAATGTAGAAATTAATGAATGCACCACCTCCAGTCTTTGAAATATGTCTTTAAAGAATGTAGGATTGATGAATGTAGAACGAGATCTGAATAATGGAAAGAATTTCTTAAAAGAGTAAAAAGGAATTGACAGAGAAGATGTCAACTGCGCTTATTGATTACCAGAAGAGGGCCAAAGATACTCCTTGTGTGACTTCTCCAAGAAAAGAATGCGACAATGTAAATGGTAAAAACTAAACTTCTATATTGTTTCTTTGAATTTGGGAAAGCAAAGATACTTTGCAATAGATGCTTGGACAAACAATAGATTTATTTTTCAAGGTGAAAAGTAAAAGAAGAAGTTTGTGCATTACTCTTACTTAGAGGAGGTTTACTGCGAAGGTTAGCACCTTTAATATTTCAATATGAATTCTCCTGTTTTATAAATATATTGTTGCCATTATTTAATTTTCTTTATCAGGATCAATGTGATAGATTTTAGTTTTCTGTACGAAGTACAAAAAGAAACCTTATATAACGGCTCTGTCTGTCTGTCTGTCCGTTGGCTTGTTTCAACTCATAAACTACTATAGAAACATGAAATTTGGCACACAGGGACATCTCGGCATTTTAGACAACTGGACAAATTTTGGAGTTTTTACACTTAATATTTCCAAGATGGCGGCCCTGCCAATATGGCGGGTGACCAAAAAAAAGTTGATAGCTACCATGGCATGTTATACTTCAATTTAAAGGTCTTAATGTGTAGAAAATAAATATGCAACTATAAAAATTTTACACTTGATATTTTCAAGATGGCCGCCAATATGGTGGGTGCCTAAAAAAAATTAGTCACCATTGCATGTTATACATAAATTTGAAGGTCTTAAATGGTAGACAATGAATTTGTAATACTTAAAATTCCACACTGAATATTTTCCACACTGATATTTTTTTGGCAGCCAATAAGGTGAGTGACTAAAAAAAAAGTTTTTTTTACCTTGGCATATTATACATCAATTTAAAGGTCTTAAAGTGTAGAAAAAGAATATGCAACTATTACACTTAATATTTAAACCTAATCGTACAGAAACCGGCGATTAACGCGTGGTTTAAAATGGCGCGCGTCACGTAAAGTACGCTTACGTGAAGCGCGCCTTACTTGTTTACTCTAGGAACCACTACAGAATACTACTGCCCCACAAAATGGCCTATCAGATATTGATTATTTCTATGTTAGTAATTTGTGATTTTAACACTAGAGACTAAAGGCCCCCATACACGATACACGGTCAAACATTTTGTGCAAACATAATGTTTACGCAAACATTTTGACCGTGTATGGTGCTGTTTGATGTTAGCGCAAACATGATGTTTGACGTGGATGGCCTAAATTTGACAGCATCCGCTTTGGGAAATTTTTTTTTCGTGTATTCCCATACGCTCCCGCCTCAAGACTCTTTAACTAACTAACTAACTCTGTGGCACAGGCCGTCAAGGACATAGGCCTACCAAAAAGCTTATTAGACTATATATAATGAAATGACGCGGGTTCAGTGCGTAGCTTAATCAGCTGTACAAACCTCACAATTAGCATACGCAACCACCATGAACAACATAAGAAGCTATTCATTTATATGGCAATGCTGGGTTAACACCAAGTGGAGGGACCAGGAATTGAACCCCGATATGCGGTCACTTAAACCAAGTTGTGGTTATGCCCCACACACATACATACGTCATGCTGAAATCCACTCAGAAGGTCTTAAAAACACCTAAAACGGATAATTCCGTTGAAATCGGAAAAAAATACTTTTCCTAATATTAGTAGTGAGGAAAAGTAAAAACATCTGAACAATGCTTCTTTTACCTTATGTAAGCTTGGAAACAAATATACTAAATCTTTATTGGATTTTCCTTTTCTTTTGGTTAGTCTTTTGGGATGAAAATGAATATAT
>KZ653677.1:27961-43941 GCA_001010745.2 Gerris buenoi | reverse complement strand
AAAATTTATACATATTTGCAAGAAAATAATCTCATAATACAAGCCACTTTCCTTACAACAAACAGTCCCGCTAAAAAAAAAAAAAAAAAAAAAAAAATCGGTTCGAGACAACTCAGACAAACTTCCTCGTATAACAGATCATAATTACTTATTCCAATGGTTTCCATTTGTTTTCTTATGTACATTTAATTATTACTGAACATTTCATAAAAATTGACCATAAAAATAACTTCTCTCGAGCGGGGAATCGAACCCGGGCTCTCTCCGTCCGCTTTTTAAGCTATTTTCTCCGGAACTAGATTTTTCCCGGGAAAACGGCTTATATCATTAGATTCGTATTTAAATGGGTTATATTTTAGAATAGTTTTATCAAAATCGTCGGACCGTTTTCGAGAAATTTTTTTTTCACGTTTTTTCAGAGTTTTGGGCGAATAACGCCCCCCAAATTTAAAGCTAAAACTTATTTCTCGATTTTGCCTCGGGGTATGATATTTCTGAACATGTATGCCAAATTTCGCCAAAATTGGACCGGTAGTTTAAGCTCCAGGCGTCTGCACAGACAGACGACGCAGACGACAGACGGCGGAAGAACATTCTTTAAAAATAACTTTTTTAGACTCTGGGGACCTCAAAACGTGTAAATCCATCAAAATCGAATTTTCCCGCCATCACAATACATTCTCCTTATATGAGAATGAGAAAGTAAAAAGGGGAGACAAATACACATACACACAGACACGTGCGATCCCTAAAATAAGGGGAAGAGGTGTTAGCGGCCCTGCCGTGGGCGCGCGACAAAGTGCGGGTTTCACTTTTGTCGGCAAAAGGCAAGATAACGAAAAGTTTTAAAACTACTACTCATTAAGTATTAGGTGGCGGCAGCATTCCGATTTCGAATGAGAGTGCTCGAGTGCTCGGTATCGGTAACTAAATAAGTAGTAACTGTAACTGGGTTAGGTATAGGCCTACGCATCCGATTATGAAATGATTCGGAATGCCAAGCGTCGACATTTCGATTCAAGAATAAATTGTATTCAGTGTACGAGAGATAAATCGAATTTCGATTCCGAGTGATCGGACTAACTGGGTTAGGTATAGGCCTAGGCATCCGATTATGAAATGATTCGAAATACGAGCGTCGACATTTCGATTCCGAGTGATCGGACTAACTGGGTTAGGTATAGGCCTAGGCATCCGATTATGAAATGATTCGAAATACGAGCGTCGACATTTCGATTCCGAAAGTCCGATTCAAGAATAAATTGTATTTAGTGAACGAGAGAAAAATCGAATTTCGATTCCGAGTGATCGGACTAACTGGGTTAGGTATAGGCCTAGGCATCCGATTATGAAATGATTCGAAATACGAGCGTCGACATTTCGATTCCGAAAGTCCGATTCAAGAATAAATTGTATTTAGTGAACGAGAGAAAAATCGAATTTCGATTCCGAGTGATCGGACTAACTGGGTTAGGTATAGGCCTAGGCATCCGATTATGAAATGATTCGGAATGCGAAGCGTCGACATTTCGATTCAAGAATAAATTGTATTCAGTGTACGAGAGATAAATCGAATTTCGATTCCGAGTGATCGGACTAACTGGGTTAGGTATAGGCCTAGGCATCCGATTATGAAATGATTCGAAATACGAGCGTCGACATTTCGATTCCGAAAGTCCGACTCGACAGTGAACGAGAGATAAGTTGAATTTCGATTCCGAGTGATCGGACCCGGGGCCGAACAATCGATTATGAGAACGATTTCGAATAATAATCGAATTGTCTTGAACTTACTTCGAGCGATCAAATAATCGGTCTTATATACCGATTATAAATAAACGATTACGATCATTCGATTACTGTTGCATAATCGATTAAACGATTATTTTAATCGATTATGCCCATTACTAGAGCACAAAAATATTGAGTCTTGTATCTAAAATAATATTAAAAACTCAAATGTGAAATAATATATCAATTCAGAAAGAAAAAGATTTAAAAAAGTTTTTTCTCAAAAAAAGACAACCTTCCAAAAAAGAAAAAGGCTAAATAAATTAAAAAATGTTGATTTTTAAATTTTAAAATGTACAAAACTGTCCATAATTTAACAGTTTTAATTAATATAGTCATCACCATCATTTTAATGTAACCGCCACAATTTTAGACACAATAAAATTGTTGTGAGAGTTTAAGGTGGTTCGCAAATACTAAGCAGGTCGACGGAGAAGTATTTAGTGCGGTTCAACAGCGGCTTCAATTGTTTTGTTTTTTTCTTGTCGACCGCTAAAACAATCGAAGGTATACGAACGCAAAGAATACGTCTTGTTCAACCTGGTTAGTATTGCCAAATACCCTAAAACTCTCAAATCAACGTTAATTTACAGTAACATTTAATTTATTTATTTAAAAAGCCGTTGCAAAAATAATAAAAGGCACTAAAATTAAAAGAGGATTCTAGATATTGTGTTTAAACCTGTAAATGAGTATAACAGCTAACTTCAACCGTGTTCATTAATAAAACATCTGTTTGATTGCTGTTTACTGAGCCCTTTCCCTTTGAATCTCTGATCTAATAACTTTTCGATTGATGTTTCAAATTACAGTCATCTTATTATTTTTTTCTATACGGGAAATCCCTTCCCCCAGGTTTGGGGTTTGGCTGCCTGGAACTAAAATCCCACAGGATTGGCTGCGATTGGAAAAGGTTCGGAATTCAATCCTACTTTCAAGGGAAATAGATTCGTTTGATGTTCACTATCTCTAACAACAGACCGTAAAAAGAGAAGCTTGTAGGATTTCCGCTTGTGTAGCCATTACAAAGAATATATATATATTTTTTAAAGCGAATTTCTCTCATAGACTGAGAGATAAAATAAAGTACAAACCTGCTGAAGTAACAACTAACATGTAACACTGTATAACTTATCTTAATATAAATATCACCCTTTAATCATTGAAAATTACATTGTTTTTCGGCTGATGTAGGGACACACGAAACCTGCGACATCAAACCATTAGGGGAAAGGCACCTAATATTATGGCATAGTCTTTTTCGGCAATAGGTTTCATCCCTCCAAATAGCGAATTTTGAAGCACAAAAAAAATCCTAGTGATATATTAACTACTTAAGTATAATGAGCCAACGCTACAATGACTAAATATTTAACACAAGACTTTTGAGAATTTTCAAAAGTAAAAAATCCAAAAACGATGATAAAAATTGGGGCCCCCTAATATGGCATACCATGGAAATCACAGCAATGATCTGGTTTTTATCTCCGGATATTAATGTAAAATAGTTGTCTGTTATAATTATAAGTAATGAATGCGTATTTTTATTAAATGCTGAATATTAGATCGCATTGTTGAAAAGGCACCCTAATATGGTGTAGGTCTTAATTAAGAATATTTCATATGCCATATTAGGGGAAATCACCACCTCTATTCCTTGGCTTAGGCCTCGTACTCTCCCAATACAACCTAATATACTGTGATATAATCACAACAGTCAACTAAGCCGTTATTTAAATCATACATTAATTCTAAATTGTAACATTCGCTTCAATCTCTTTAATTAGTTTTAGTAGGTATTTTTATTTTTACTTTCTCATAAAAAGAAAAAGTATTTTCATGGCATGAAAATCAGATTTTGAAAATTTGATGGATTTACACATTTTCAGGATTCCTGAGTCCAAAAAAATATATACATTTTTTTAAAAAAAACAAAAACGTCTGGCTGCGTGCAGAAATCAAGGAGCCTAAACTACTAGGCCGATTTTGACGAAATTTGTCTTACATTTTCTGAAAAATCATACCTGAGGTGAAGTTGAGTAATAAATTTTAGCTCCAAATTTTTTTAAAAAAAACTGGAAAAACGTGAAAAATAAAAATCTCGACAATGGTTTCAACAATTTTGATTAAAAAATTCTTAATTGTAGTCCATTTAAATACAAATCTAACGATATAAGCCAATTTCCCGGGAAAATTTCCTGAAAAAATAACTTTAACCGCGGTCGGAGAGAGGCCGGTTCGATTCCCCGCCGAGGAGAAGTTATTTTTATGATAAATGTCGATGAATTCATGAGCACAGAAAGTTGAAACTTTTATGGGACC
This sequence comes from Gerris buenoi, assembly GCA_001010745.2. Classification (NCBI taxonomy): domain Eukaryota; kingdom Metazoa; phylum Arthropoda; class Insecta; order Hemiptera; family Gerridae; genus Gerris; species Gerris buenoi. The sequence goes on along the minus strand of KZ653677.1, from coordinate 39,828 downwards.
AACAATAGACTAAAACTAAGATCTATCATCAAAATTTTATTAAAATCAGACAAGTAATTTTTAAGATATATATGTCGGTTCGCAAAAATTGAGCAACAGACCGACAGGCAGACACCGAACCAAAAATGTTCCCTGATATCTGAAAGGGATTTCTGTCTTGGAGTTTTTAAAATCAGATACACAAAACATTTCCGATCTCAAAAGTGAACTCAATGCTTCCGTATAAGCTCGGGAGCCAAAGACCTTAAATTACAACAAAAATCTAAAATAAATAACAATAGAATCGAAGTGTATCAATCAAATAAATAATATGATAAGATCTGCAATGGATGAAGCGAGCGATAGATGAAACTTGAATGGGTCTGAAGTTAATGCTAGCCTGAGTGCCTGAGGTCTGAGTAGAAGGGTAGAGGAGAGACCTAGCAAAAACCCCACCGCTGCTAGCGGGAGTAGTACACACAAGTAGGCAAGCCTGCCTACTTTTTTCCTGTCTCGAACGTCTAGTCTTACATTACACTACTTTTGGCCGACCAAAAGGAATCACTACAAACTTTTTTTGACACTAAGTTTGGGAAATGGCTGAATATTGAGAGGACGGTGAGGAGTGTAAGATATATCACTATCTCCCCAGCGGCCCTACTACTCCGTTGGCGCATTAGCTCTTGGTTCAAGAGAAAACCCACTATGCCATATTACCTGCCTGTGCCATATTAGGTGCCTTTACCCTACATTTAAAGCCCTTTAGATAGTTTTACAAGCCCTTCGGTCGGCTCAACTCTTTTACAGGCTATTACACCACCGTTTTTTTTTTTAAACAGATGTCAGCTAAAGTGTTAAAAGATTGCATCATTATTCTGTCGTTTAAATAATGTCTATTAAGTATAAATGCATATTACGTAGAATTATACTAAGGCATTTAAAAAAAGGTTTTTGTTAAACCTATATGCTTCGATGCTTCGAAAAGCAGAGATTTTTATTAAAAACCAATAAATTAACCTGATCAAAATCTTAAGGATAAAATATTTTAGTAACAAAATAATGATTTTAGGCAACATGGATATTTAGATTTTATTGGGATAATCAGTTGATTGGGATAAATGTAAAAAGTGTTCTAATCGATAATAAGCATTACTCCTATGTTTCATTACAATTTTGAGTGATGGAGTAACATTAAAATTACGTTAAAAAGTAAAATACAGCCTAAAATATAGCTTTATTTAGAAGAAATCTGCAGTCTCTGAACAAAGATTCTGTTTCCGAACTTATCGAGGGTACCAAAAGCTATGTGGCCGTATGAATTGGAAATAGTGTGGCCCATACCTTCTTCGCATCCAATCACGGACTTTTGACCTTATCCTCATACAACCCATTATAGTCTTCTGTGAGATTCATGTTATAAGTCACGATCAACATAATATTAATATAAGGTGGCACAGAATGAGTAGATAGCAGTAACTTTTTTATTCATATAATTTCAATGTGGCAATTATTTTCTCTTTGAAACCGTATTATGCATGATTTTATTTGAATTTGTTCCACCGACAGCGCTTTCAGCTTTCCTGATAGACACTCATAAATTATACTGGAATAAAAAGATGGTGGGAAATATGATGTGAATACCTGTGAAAGAAACGTTTCTTAAGTAAGCGAGGAGCAGTTGACCCTGTACAGGAACCATATCTTCACACAGTCCAGTTTTTCCTCCGCAAATTCTCTTATGCATGTCTTTAAGAGCTTCAACCAATGCCATTGTCGCATCGGAGACAAACTGAAGTTGTCCTTCAAACTTGGTATTCTCTCTAGTTAATCGTTCCTGACCAGTGCAGATTTTGGGAAGGAAAGAGTTGTAGGGTGTCAACGGAGTGCCTGGATACTTGCATTTGAAGTGAGTCTCCCAGAATTCTGAAAACAAATAAAGAAACATTTTATTACTCACAATCATACAACATTCATTGCAACAATAATATCTTTTATTAGAGTCAACTTCCAGTTAATAAGAGATTCCTATTTTCTCAATTTCTCACTTGGACAACTTCCTAATCTTCTAACCCCAGTAGTTTCTCACATGAAACTTTTACCTTTTTGTCTTTGAACAATTGGATCAATTGATTTTACCTCCGGTCTCAAGTTTTGCTCCTCATAATTCTTTCTTACCTTACTACTACTAAGATGGGATTTCGTCAAACTTTAGTATTTGAAGTACTCTTGATAATGCAAGATATTCAAAATGATAAATTTCGGCCGAACAGCCATCTTTTAACAAAACATAGTTAAAGTTTGTAAAATATTAAACTAAATACTTCTAAAATTAATTAGAATGGATCTAAGCATTCGATTTATTTATCAGGATGTTTTAGTATTGTCTAAATTCAAAAGTAATAATTCATTTTCAATTAATAACTTGGTTTTCCGGTGAAATCCCCGTCATGAATTGGGTTGAAGTCCGACGTTTCGGAAGCCTATACGGACTAAATTAATTTTCAAACCAAATTGGCTATTTAAAATTCCCTTTTAACCATCATAGTGATAAATACGTTTCATAAGTCAGGTAAAATATCAGTTTTCAGCTTTGAAAAATGAAAATAACATTCTTATCACTTTTTTATTTTCTCTTATACCTATTATACATAGAGAGAATAATTGTGATTGCTTAAAAATTAGATTTTGACATTTCCCTGGAATTTGAAAAACTCTGGAAAAAGTAGTTGTGTACCGATGTGAGAAGTTGTTAATCTAGTGGGTGTTCATCCCTGTTTCTTGCTATCACAATAACACTATAGAGCAGTGATCAAAATTTTGTGCAGATGTTAAAAGGTATGATAGACTCATTTACTTTTATATCTGGCCCAACAAACAGTATTATCGATATATAAGATTATAAATGCTTTATTTATTTTATTTTATTATTATTATTTTCTTTTTTAATTTATTTAATTATTATTATTTTATTTTTTTTTTTTTATGGATATAATTTTAAGAACAACACATTGTTTGGTAAAACCTTAACTTGGGATGGAAAGCCTATCTACTATCATAATATTCAGGTGTTTGCTAAAAAAAAAACTTACTAAATTATCTAAACTCGAAAAGTATTACCAACTTGATAAGCACAAATAGAATATAAACATTTTAGCTATAATCCAAAATATATATTTTTTTTTATAGATGTAGATAATCTATTGAAAAATAAAATATTTAAAAGTGTATAATACTATTTTACTGTTACAAATCGTTGCAGTGAAAAGGTTGAGAAAAGGAAAGTGTAGAATTTTATTGGTTAAAACATAAAACCTTCTTGTTACGGGAGTTAGACGAGACACTGTGGAATTCCTAGTAGAAGATTCTAATTTACTGCCCTACCAATTCTGTTGTGACATTTAGTGTTTTTCTTCTATTATCTACTGCAGGAATTTCCTTTCTCTATGTTTTCCTTTAAACAAACAGAATTGTTTTCAATTAAACTTAGAAACAAATCGTAAATATATATAAATTCCTTTACCTGAACAGTTTAGCACGACAATGATTAATTGTCTAAATAAAGACAGGAATTCGAGTTTTCACAAGAAAAAAAACTAACGAGGAAGTAAAATGGAGATCAGAAAGAGTTTTTTCAACTTATGTTTCATGCATCGTTTAACAAGTTTCAATTTTTGTTGGAATAAAATGATATTTATCAACATATCTGTATTCATCTATCAACATTTATTTTTTTAGCCTGATAATTAAAAATACTAAAATAAATTAAGCTTTCTTTAATCTTTTACTATATCAACACTTCTAAATGGATCAGACTGAAAATCTAATCGGTAAATGATAATTGTATTAGTTAACGAGTAAAATAGTCTGTTCTGCAATTGTTACCTACTAAGAAAAAAATTAATTCCGTGTGACAATATTACCAACTGTTTAACTAAAAATATAATCAGCAGATTGCAGAACATTTAATATCATCTGTTAAATTATTTAATATCAGCTGGTTGCAGAACATTTAATATCATCTGATAAATTATTTAATATCAGCTGATTATACTATACTAATCCTAAGCAGTGTTGATAATACTGAAGGCTATCTAGTTTATCATAGTTACTATGATAACTGAAGAAATAATAATAATATTATTACGACTTAATTGGTATCATTTTTTTTAACTTTGAATAAATAATCAAACTGAAAATATAATAAGAATATCTGTGCCTAGAGAATATCTCTCATTTTTATTTGTAAAAAAACCATTTGCTCAACAAATAAAATGTTTTATGTTAAAGATAATATTCTCTAAGTATAGTGATAAACCTATAAAAACAAATACGGACAAAAGGCCAAATACGCATAACTAACAACTAACTCTTTTAAGCAATTAAATTAAAACACCAACAACGGACCGGTTGCATTTGCATAACTAGCCCTATAATAAAATATTAACCGACAGCGACGGACCAACGGCCACGTACGCATAAATAACTCTTCTAAGTAATTAAATAAAAACACCAACGACGGACCAACGGGGTGTATTATCACATCAAAATTATTGTTTAAGTGGCCGTTCTACTATNATACTAAAATAAATTAAGCTTTCTTTAATCTTTTACTATATCAACACTTCTAAATGGATCAGACTGAAAATCTAATCGGTAAATGATAATTGTATTAGTTAACGAGTAAAATAGTCTGTTCTGCAATTGTTACCTACTAAGAAAAAAATTAATTCCGTGTGACAATATTACCAACTGTTTAACTAAAAATATAATCAGCAGATTGCAGAACATTTAATATCATCTGTTAAATTATTTAATATCAGCTGGTTGCAGAACATTTAATATCATCTGATAAATTATTTAATATCAGCTGATTATACTATACTAATCCTAAGCAGTGTTGATAATACTGAAGGCTATCTAGTTTATCATAGTTACTATGATAACTGAAGAAATAATAATAATATTATTACGACTTAATTGGTATCATTTTTTTTAACTTTGAATAAATAATCAAACTGAAAATATAATAAGAATATCTGTGCCTAGAGAATATCTCTCATTTTTATTTGTAAAAAAACCATTTGCTCAACAAATAAAATGTTTTATGTTAAAGATAATATTCTCTAAGTATAGTGATAAACCTATAAAAACAAATACGGACAAAAGGCCAAATACGCATAACTAACAACTAACTCTTTTAAGCAATTAAATTAAAACACCAACAACGGACCGGTTGCATTTGCATAACTAGCCCTATAATAAAATATTAACCGACAGCGACGGACCAACGGCCACGTACGCATAAATAACTCTTCTAAGTAATTAAATAAAAACACCAACGACGGACCAACAGCTACATGCGCATAACCTAAACCTGTTTATGAACTATCAGCTGATAAATCTGATAACCTATACCAGTTTATCAACTTTAATCAGTTACAACACAGAAAACATCAACAACAATCGGTTACGTCACGGTCGACAACTTTACAGTACTTCTATTGAATTTTTTGATAAGCTGTTTGGCACATATAGATGTGTATAGGTAGTGAATACGCGTATAATTGTTATTTGTGTGCATTTGGAAGAAAAACCAATGGGCACCGAAGGTTATAATTATTATGGGACCATCAACAGGAAAATTGTGACCTACCATTCAAATTATATGAGTAGTTATTAAGGTATGGTGGTTCACAAAAATTTTGAGATTTTATCTTCAGAACAATCAAAAGCTAGCGTTACATCAGTGAGCACGGAAGCAAAAGGGGGAAAATAATGTAATAAATTTGACAATTTTGGTTTGTAAAACCATAACATCATTAAAGTACGTGGTAGGACTAATTAGCAGCCTTTATTATTTATAATTTTATCAGTTTATAAACTAATGTAAAAATCATTATTATTATTTTTTTTTTATCAAGCAAGATTATTTAAAAGAAAAATAAAAGTTTCCTAAATAACCTCTTCCCCCTTACTACTATACCCTCCCTGTAGATCAAATAATATAGTTTCCTAAAATCCCCAATTAGTAATTGATTCCAACTATTGGCTAGGGCTTCTTAAAAGTGAACTTTCCGGGAAAAGCAGAGGTTTTTCTTCTATACCTCCCTCCACCCCTTCCAGTTTCTAATTAATCCCTGGGTTGAAATTGTAATTATCTTTAATATTCTAAAGTGAACCCCTCTCCAGAGAATTAAGTTCCTTATTTTTAGAGGATTATTCTGGCCTCAATTCTCCTTCTATTTTTACTTTGCACCTATTTCAAACTAGAAATCAAATTATAAACAACTTCACTCAGAACTTATGTATGTAGAAAGGGAGATTCGGTTTTAAATTATTATATGCACGCCATTATATCTAACTGTAGTCCTTTTATAAATGTGCTTTTATTATTATTAAGGGAATCTAACTGTGAACTTTTAAGGTTCTACATTCTATGAGATTAGAGTTGGCACAATCGAAGGCGGGAAACAAAAAATGTGGAGGTAGTTTTAAGGGTTATAAAAAGGAAAAATCGGTGTTGTTATGCTATATTTTTGTTGTGGAACAGGGGTAGAGTAGAGCATTTTTTTCTGAAGTTGCATTCAACATGGGGGACCAATAAAATCGTTTCCCTGAAAATTTTCCCGCCTTTTGATTGTGCCAACTCTAATCTTACAGGCTGTAGTACCTTGAAAGTTCGCTAAAGTTAGTATGTTCTGGAGATATTAAGTTGAATTCTGTGTATAAATTGCCACCATCTTGAATCAAGATTTGGCTATTATATATCCAGATGAATGATTATGTCACATAACAATTTACCATTTTATTCTAATAAGTATAACAAGTTTTCGATAACAATTAACCTATATGATATTTAGGCAACTTTAAATTTTGCGTTTTGATGATTGTGACTCATCAATTGGTATTTCCTGCCATTTAGTCGGCTATATGGACTCTTATAATCTATATAATAATTTAATAGTAAAAANATAATAGGAATAATGTATTCATTTTATCGGGTTCGAAAACCTTGGGACCTATAAATAGGACCTACCTATAACTCGACTAGAAGTAATCGGGTGATTACTCGGGAAATCCGTTCCGACCTGTATTAACGAATTTTCTGTTGATTAGGATATTTTTAAATCAATCCAGCTACACAAAGAGATGTATTATCACATCAAAATTATTGTTTAAGTGGCCATTCTACTATCGGGTATAAAAAACAAATGTTATATTGATTCAGGTATGTTCAAATACTTCCACCTAGGTGAAGAGGTAGATGATTACATGAAGTAGTTATGTAAAGTGGCCGATCTACCATCCTGTATAAACCAATGTTATGTTGATTCATGTATGCTCAAATCATTCCACCTAGGTAAAGATGTAGATAATTACATCAAGAAGATGTGTAAAGTGGCCGTTCTACCATCCTGTGTAAATGTTATATTGATTCATATATGTTCAAATCATTCCACCTAGGTAAAGAGGTGGGTGATTACACCAAGAAGATGAATAAAGTGACTGTTCTACCATACTGTATAAACCAATGTTGTTCAGTTATATTTAAATCAATTCACCTACACAAAGAGGTAGATGATAACATCAAAAAGATGTGTATTTTTTTTTAACCTAAGATGGTATTATTTTTTTTAGGACGTAACTCTGGTATGTTCAATAAAAAACAAGTAAGGCGCGCTTCACGTAAATTTTTTTTTGTGAGGCGATAATCGCCGGTTTCTGTATGATTAAGTTAAAATATTAAGTGTAATAGCAGCTTATTCTTTTTCTACACTTCAAGACCTTTAAATTGATGTATAACGTGCCATGGTAACTAAAAACTTTTTTTAGTCGCCCACCATATTGGCCACCATCTTAAAAATATTACGTGTGTTATTTTAACTATTAAAAATTAATTTTCTACACTTTAAGACCTTCAAATGATGTATAGCATGCCATGGTGACTAAACATTTTTTTTACCCACTCACCATATTGGCCGCCATCTTGAAAATATCAAGTGTAAAATTTTTATAGTTGCATATTCATTTTCTACACTTCATGACCTTTAAATCGATATATAACATGCCTTGGTAGCTAAAAACTTTTTTTGGTCACCCGCCATATTGGCCGGGCCGCCATCTTGGAAGTATTGAGTGTAACTACACCAAAATTTGTCTAGTTGTCTAAAATGTCGAGATGTACCTGTGTACTAAATTTCATGTTTCTAGCTATAGTAGTTTATGAATTTGAAACAAGCCAACGGACGGACAGACAGACAGACAGACACGGCACCAAAAATGTTCCCTGATGTCTGAAACGGATTTCTGTCTTGGAATTTTTAAAATCGGAAGCACAACACTTTTTTGTTCTCAAAAGTGAACACAATGCTTCCGTTACCTTCGGTAAGCTCGGGTGCAAAATAAAATATTTATAATAGGAATAATGTATTCATTTTATCGGGTTCGAAAACCTTGGGACCTATAAATAGGACCTACCTATAACTCGACTAGAAGTAATCGGGTGATTACTCGGGAAATCCGTTCCGACCTGTATTAACGAATTTTCTGTTGATTAGGATATTTTTAAATCAATCCAGCTACACAAAGAGATGTATTATCACATCAAAATTATTGTTTAAGTGGCCATTCTACTATCGGGTATAAAAAACAAATGTTATATTGATTCAGGTATGTTCAAATACTTCCACCTAGGTGAAGAGGTAGATGATTACATGAAGTAGTTATGTAAAGTGGCCGATCTACCATCCTGTATAAACCAATGTTATGTTGATTCATGTATGCTCAAATCATTCCACCTAGGTAAAGATGTAGATAATTACATCAAGAAGATGTGTAAAGTGGCCGTTCTACCATCCTGTGTAAATGTTATATTGATTCATATATGTTCAAATCATTCCACCTAGGTAAAGAGGTGGGTGATTACACCAAGAAGATGAATAAAGTGACTGTTCTACCATACTGTATAAACCAATGTTGTTCAGTTATATTTAAATCAATTCACCTACACAAAGAGGTAGATGATAACATCAAAAAGATGTGTATTTTTTTTTTAACCTAAGATGGTATTATTTTTTTTAGGACGTAACTCTGGTATGTTCAATAAAAAACAAGTAAGGCGCGCTTCACGTAAAATTTTTTTTAGTGAGGCGATAATCGCCGGTTTCTGTATGATTAAGTTAAAATATTAAGTGTAATAGTAGCATATTCTTTTTCTACACTTCAAGACCTTTAAATTGATGTATAACGTGCTATGGTAACTAAAAACTTTTTTTAGTCGCCCACCATATTGGCCACCATCTTAAAAATATTACGTGTGTTATTTTAATTATTAAAAATCAATTTTCTACACTTTAAGACCTTCAAATGATGTTTAGCATGCCATGGTGACTAAACATTTTTTTTAGCCACACGCCATATTGGCCGCCATGTTGAAAATATCAAGTGTAAAATTTTTATAGTTGCATATTTATTTTCTACACTTCATGACCTTTAAATTGATATATAACAATGCCTTGGTAGCTAAAAACTTTTTTTGGTCACCCGCCATATTGGCCGGGCCGCCATCTTGGATGTACACTCAATAGTGTAAAAACACCAAAATTTGTCTAGTTGTCTAAAATGTCGAGATGTACCTGGGTACTAAATTTCATGACAGACAGAGCCGTTGTATAAGGTTTCTTTTTGTACTTTGTACAGAAACCTAAAAAAACACGGCCTATTACGTCTTCAGGTTTTCAACTCTCTAAAAGTAGACAAAAGAAATATAATAATTAATATAAGTGCGACATAGTTAAGAAGCTACAATTAAATCACATTTTATAAAAACGGTTTCACATCTTTAAAGATAAGGAATCAAATATTTGCAAAAGAAAGCTAGCTAGATAACATTTTATTAGCACTTGGTTAAAAAAATAATTGTAAAACAAAGCGTTTAAATATTTATTTACTAATTATAAATTCACTTTACATAAGTAAATTGTTATATTTGGCTAATTAGTTTGCCCCTTTCCAAAATTAAATATTTACATTATTTCTAGTTTATACAAATTATTTTAAAAATGTAAATATTATAAAATGTACATTTACATAATTAAATTTTACCTCACCGCCTTGTTTTTCTTAAAATAATTTTAAATGAAACACTAAAGTAATAATAAAGGAACTCTTGAAGCATCTTCAAGGGAGTTTTACGTAAGCATCGTTAGAGGTAACTAACAAAAACAGCAATTAATGTAACTAGCTAAAGTATAATGGGTATTGATTTTTATCAAGCCTTTGTGCAATCCGCTGGAAGTAGGACGGATCCATACTAAACTAATATGTTTTCTTATTTTGCAATAAGAATTTTCCTACACTCGAAATTTACGGAGATATTTTTGCGGTGTTGAGATAGACTAACAATGAGGGATGCAGGCAGTCCAAGATGGTACTGCTGGAAANAGACTCTAGGCTGTAAATGGAACTTAATTCAAAAAGAGGTTACTTAAGACCAATCTACATTTAACAATACTTTATAAAAAGGCTATTAACCTACTACTATCAAGAAAAGACTCTTGAACTTTCAATAAATCATGACTTCACTTAAAGACTAAAAAGATTCAATACAATTTGAAAGAAGTTATAAATTCTCTTTTAAATGTCATGTTTCTTTGGAATTTTATTAAATATTAAACAGATTACTATAGAATAAAAGATAAATCTAATTGATTACTTTTAATTTCTTTTTTAAGCTCAATAAAGTATTACAATAAATAGCAAATTCATCGGTGGGCGGTAAGATTTTACTCGTTTATAATGCAGTTTTTTTCGAGATCACTTAGAGTTATAAAAGAATTAAGTTAAAGTACCTAAGCCTCAATATGTTTCATAATACATTTTCATGTTGACTTCTTTAAACATCAAAAGAAAATGGCTCACTGTAAATTCTTAACGCTCTAAGTACTTTTTAATATATTTTTAAGCTGTTGTTCTTTTTAATTTCGTATTTCCTACAACCCAAAGGTGTACAATACATCCTAGAATTAATATAAAAATAAAATACTATGGTACATAGCTTCTCTTTATGAACACATGAATATGTAAATAAAGTATGTTTCAATATAAATATTGATGAACCCAAAAAGTTTCCCTGGTATATTTATGATGGATTTTGGTTGAGGAAATTTTTTCTATACTGTATTATGTGTATTATCATATTATACATAAAGGTATAGACGTATAAAAACTGTATTGAAATGAATCCATTCTTTACAGTGAGTTAAGACATATAACTTATAGAAAGTTCTTCTTTCTTTGCTCTCATCGTAAGCTTTATTTAGTTAAAAAAAAAATGTTTGGATGACGCAACATTTGGATTTGAGGCTCATTCACACTACGTCGAGCCGAGTCCTCTTGAAGGACAGTCGTCTAAAGTCTAAAGCAAAACCTCAACTGGCACTCGGCGCAGTGCCAATGGCCATTGAAACTCAAGGTCTCCGATTTTCGATTTCAAAAGTTCCAAAACAGAAATCCATATCAGTCATTAAAGAATATTTTTGTTTCCGTGTTTCTTAATTTTCGTGAAGCAACATAATCTTAAAACTACTCGTCCGATTTTATTTAAATTTGGGTGGTAGGTCATAATTAGTACAGTGTTGGTCCCATATAAGTTTCAACCTTATGCGCTTTTATTTCTCTTCCACGTGCGCTTAAACATACATTTATATGGGTCATTTTCAAATGAAATGTACCTTTTCTGTCCCAAGATTTTACAATTTTATTGTAACTAAAAAAATTAATATTAATGAAAAATTAAAAAACCTTTAGGTTTATTGATCAGATGTCTGTATATTATTGTGTTAATCAGGGTCATTTTATGGTTTATAGGGTGAAAATTTCAAGCTTCA
>KZ653675.1:23408-37821 GCA_001010745.2 Gerris buenoi | reverse complement strand
ATTTGATATCCCACTAAAAATTTAAAAAAAAAAAAAAATCTTAGCTTGAAAGTAGTAAGTATCGCTCATGTACGACAGCTGATTGATTAGGCGATTAAATTCTATCAAATTCGGATTTTCACAATCACAATACATTCTCCCTCTTTTGATAAGAAGGTAAAACATCTATTCAATAAAACTCATTCTAAATTTCCTTTCGTTTGTAAAAGTATTTTGTTATTTTTTTTTTACAGTTTCATGGTTACATTTAGTTAATATTATCAAAAATTTATAATAAATACAATTCCTTCTGTGTAGGAAGCGAAACCGACAACACAAACTTTTGTAATATTAAGATTTTCTCATAAAATAGATTTGTGCCAGAAAAATGGTAGATTACATAGATAAATTACCAGTTAACTAGACTACATCTTCAGAACCAGTTAAATGTTGTTTTTTCTTTTTTTTGAGGAGGGGGGATAAGGTTTACTAACCCCTTAATTTAGATTTAAAATCAATGTAGGTATGATTTCTAAACGTATGTCTAAATTGGTTTAACAGTTAATGCTCCACGTGTCTTTATAGAAAGGGAGACAATTTTTATTAAACAACTTTTTACAACTGAAGAAACCTTATATAATGTAATTTCTTATCTTTACGCCATTACAATACCTTCTCTTTATTTATAATACTTAATATAAGAAAGAATAAACAGAAGAGAAAATAAGGATAAACCAATACTAGAGAAAAACAAACTTTGAAATACGACGCATAACTCCCTAGAATTCTTAAACAATTCATTTATTGGTAAACTAATAGAGAAAATATAACTTCTAATGTTTTCTTATTTCTTCTGAGGTTTTTTTTTTTTATCTTAAAAAAAATCTTTGGGGCTGTTGATAAGTTAAGAGTTGTTCAAAAAGTTATTTCAAAAACTTGTTCAAAAAGTTTTTTTTTTGTTAAATAATTCTTCATTCTTTTCACCCTCAATTTTCAAAATTGCTTCCCTTTATACTTAAGAAATATAAACTTTTCCAAGCTTAATTATGTAATTGCACGGATGATAGTTTTGTTTGTCGGCGAAGTTTTGAGTTTTATTATTATTTTTTTTTTTTCCTTAGTTAAAGAAATTTTCTGGAACAATGAAGAAAATAAACCATATTTTATTTCTTTTATCTTTAGAGTTCCCTTTTATNTTTTTTTTTTTTTTTTTTTCTTTTTATCAAATGTACAATATTAACAGATTTTTGTTGGACTCCCTGTAATAAGTTTCATTTTAGAATCAACTTTTAGTTACTTTATATTTAATTTATATATTTAACATCTTTTTTATCTAATCTATGTAGATAAAATACACTGTTAGCGAATTTTCGAAGATAATTAAGTTATTGCAATGGCAAAATTTTGTAAGGCGAACATTTTCTCCATGGAAATCGGTTTACCATTCTTAATCATTTCCTGCAGTTAAACACTTTTTTTATGTATGTGTGTATAATAATAATGTAATATGCATGTGTATATGTATTGTCACTGAGAAGATATCTCGCCCTAGGATGCACTTAAAAATCCAAACAATATCAAAACAATATCAAAAGAAAGGATGAGTGGATGAGTTCGTTGGTCAGAATTTTTGGAGTTCATTTAAGTAATTTTTAGGGGCCACCTTTGACAATTTAGGGTCAAAAATAACATAAAAACGTGTTTTGTCCATTTTACACCCACCCCCTCCCTCTTACATGAAAATATGACAGTTACTTAACTCTTAAAGAGCTTTCCAACGACATGCATCTTGAAGGGTAAATATATATTTATTTTGACTTTTGTACCCCGTGCCCCGTGTACTAATTTTGTTTTTTTACCCATCCAAGTTCTAAACCAAAATTTTTTCCCATATTATCACAAGCTAATAATACGCAGATTTCTTCGAAAATTTTCTCATTCTAAAGTGCGCCTGCGCATCTCACTCTGGGCATGCGCAGAGACCAATGCTCGGCTCGTTTCCTCTGTCGGTTCGGCAGTCTGGATCCGGCTTTAAACGGCATACAATGGCGCTGTCCGTCATTACCGTCAAAGATTTTCATCGCCGTGTGACGGCTTTTACCATTCACTAAACCCTCTCGCAAGTCAGCGACCCACGACGCCGCTTATGTGACATTGTCCTAAGGTAAATCCTTAGGAGTCCTAAGGTAAAAACTTATAAATTTTATAAGTTCCCACTAAAATATTAAAAGCAATTTTAATCTAAGTAATTTTAATCCTTTTCTTAACCCTTTTGTTTTTAAGTCTTTTCAAAGTTTTTTTTTTTTTTTAATTGGTTCTATGACTCTTTACAAACTGTAGTTTTCTTACAACTGTTTGTCCGTTTAAAGCGAACAATTTTGTAAATGGGTAAAATAGAACATTAATTAAAAATTGGCTCTTTGCTTTTTTCCCGCTTTCTTGTTTCAAATGTTTATAAATTAAATTAAATGTTAGTAAATCGCTAAGTTTCTGAGAAATTCGTGATAAGTCGGAGCAATTAAAAGTACATTTGGAAAAAAACAAAAAGAAAAAAGGTTGAATTAGACTTAAGAACTCTTATTTTACTCCGTATCTATTTCTTTTACCCTATATATGTACCTTTTTCTACTTTTTATTTCTACTAAATGTTGTTAATTATAGGTTAAAACAAATTAAATCCCAAAAAAGAGGATTTTAATCTTCGAGGATTGTTCAATAGGTAAACTGGACTGAGTTAATAGGGGATATTCAATGCATTTGGTCACCACATCAAGCTTGTGGTATGCTAAGTGCTTCGTAAAGCACTAGAAAGTACTTTATTACTAAGCATTTCCAGGATTTTCTTCCGTGATGGATAAGCGGATCGGATAGAGCAGGTGTATATAACACTTCAACTAATGGAGCGATAACGCAGAGTCATCCAGACTGTTTTGCACCCAGTCATCAATACTTTAGGAGGTGATATTACACTTTAAAGTAAGCCAAAAAGGGACTTCTTTAGATTGTTACTCCCCTTATATAAAAAAGAGGGGAGTAACAACCTAAAGAAAGTGTACGGAAGGTTCTTCTTTAGACTGTTACTCCTCTTATAAAACAGAAGTGTGATATTCCTTTGTCCCAAAGTAAATTGGACAAAACATCCCTTTGACTTAATAGTTATTTAGTCAGTCATTTATATTCTAAAACATAGGGGAGTAACAATTTAAAGAAGTGCCGTTAATAAGTTGGTTTAGACTGTCTTTTTCCCTGACCCGGTCTGGAATTATAGCCTCTAATCAAGTGTTTTAAAAACTCTTTAAACACATTTTATTACTCGAAAACTAATATAACTAGAGCATTAGTGGTATGCGCCACTTTACAGATCAGCTTCATTTCTATAGGAAAATACCCTGCCAATTAGTGTGGCAAAAATAGCTTTCTCGCGTTCTATGTTGTATACTTTAAAGATTTTATACAATTAAAACCTATTATTGTCAAATTATTTAATTTCCCCCCGTTTTTTATAACTTATCAAAATTGTTTTATATTTTTGTTACACTAATTTAAGTATCAATGTAGCAAAATTTTAAGGAGCGTAGACGGTTGAAATTAATCTGCAGGCTAATTTTGACAAACAATCCAAATTTCATACAAATCAAATGTCCTTTTGATGATATAGGCGTAAAGAAATGTATGTTTGTATTATAATTTGCAGAACTCAAGAATATTTTATTGAGATTAAATAATTCAAATATAAAATGATTTGACAAAATAAAACAAGTTGATGTCACAGAAACTTTTATGGGACCAACAAGGAGGCTAATTATGACCTACCATCCAAATTTCAATCAAATCAGATGAGTAGTTTTCAAGGTATGTTGGTTCGCAGAAATTGAGCCATAAACCGACAGACAGATCGACACACAGAAAGTCACTCAAGGTGTAAGAGATCACGTATTCGATTTTGCAAAGCACTTATCTTCAAAAATACAAGACCATATTTTGGACACCTGCCTTATTTTGTACTTATAGGATTACGGCAAGCAAGTTCGACCACATGGACGGGACAGGGCCACTCTACAACTTTATAAACATGTATTAGTAAATATCTTTATAGCCCTCCACTTGTTAACATTCCTATCCTGAGCGGGCGGTAATGTTCCATATTACAGCCCTGGGGCCGGTAATAATGTATGGTTTTTCCATTACAGGGCCGCTAGTAGTTCGAGAAGCGGCCGCTTCCTGGCCGGGCCGCGGCGTGCAGATAGCGCTAGTAGTTCTCAGTATCAGCTGTTCAATTTGTAAACAATCAATTTTTATAACTGCGGTTTGTTTTGGTAATGATTTAACCTTAATATGCATTTATTGTTTTTGAAGATTACGGCAAAATAGTTTTTGCTAGTTACTTCACATGTGGTGGGCGATAAAATAGTGTACGCACCACGACCAGTAAGCGCTATGACAGGCCTCGGGCGTTAAACGCACTCGTGCTTTCAAACTTCGCCCTCGGCCTGTAATAACGCCCTTACTGCTCTAGGTACGTAAATAACAATTACATCTGTCAAAAATACCACCAAACTTCAAATAATTAAATAAAATATAGGTATTAAAAATAAGGTTTTTTGTTAAGAATGATAATAAATCAGTTAGTTTATAACGGTCACCCATCCTAGTACTGACCACGTCCAATGCTGCTTCCTCCTGCCGCGAAGCAGCAGGAGAGTCCACTTTAGTGGCCTCTGAAGTGAGGAAAAGTTCCGAGGTACCCCGTACCCTCCTTTTTTTTTATAGACACGGTATTAAAATAATTGCAATTTTTACTTGTAACACACTAATATATGCCGGTATATAAAACCATTTAGTATAAAGTTACAAACTATTTTGCTGTTTCTTCTATANTCCCTTATAAAAACAGGAGTGTGATATTCCTTTGACCCTAAGTACATTGAACTTAAGACAAACATCCCCTTATCTTAATAGTTATTTTGTCAAAATCATTTATATTCTATAAAAACATAGGGGTGTAACAATCTAAAGAAGTACCCAAAATCCAATAGTTTGTCCCTTGCTCTGCTCTGCCCTCAAACCATAGATAGAAATCACATCTCATGACACGGATCGAACACATCAAAGCATGGGGGAAGAGAACCTCTCAGAGGGTGTCCTTCACCCTGCTCCATCCGTGGTTCATTGATTCAATTTAGAGTACCATGGCACAGGATCGAACCCACAACCTTGACTCAGTGATAGCTGTGCATTGCCTTTAGCACCTCGGCCACCCTGACTCCCTTAAGTTTTATATATATTTTATTTTTAAATATTATTATAACCTTATATCTTATACTCATTTTTTTTTGTTTACAGAATATCAAATTGTTGAAACTAAAGAATCCTTGGTCACATGTTCGCTGGAAAGGAAATTTCTCAGAAGTGGATCGAGTAAGATATTTTTAATATTTTCTTAAAATTAATTTTAATCTTTATTTTGTGTCTTTAGTTTTTAGTAATTTTAGTTACAATTCTAAAAAGAGCCGAACTCTTAGACCAACAAGGTCACCACAGCTAATGCTGAAAAAATGCATTAAAGAATTATAAAAGTTAAATTTATGTTAAAGTATTAAGTTTATAGATTTATAGCATTGAAATGGTTATTATTATATTATTATTACTATTAACACTCTGTCTGTGATTAGACTATGAGTTTTATATAGATTAAATATGTATGATTATGTTGAGTTCAGCTTGGGAGAAAAAGGAGTGAAAAACCAAGTAAATAAAACTTATTACGTTTTAAGTAAATAAATCTTTTTGGACTTTTATCACATGCCAAGAACGTCCAGAATTCTAGATCCAATAGTCTTAGTCCTGGAGGTAAGGTGCATAAAAATCACTCACTGATTGTTTAACAAACAACAAACTAACATAAACTTGATTTTTGGTCTTGTAACTAATTTTGTACTCCGGATCATGAAAATCATATTGTTCACCAAAATTGGCCGCACTTAGCGGCTCTCTACTGGTTTTTTTTTTTTTTTCAAATGCCTATTGCCAAGCTACGGCAGGCAAACTTAGCCGACCACTTATTCTTAAAAAGCACTTAAAGATTAACTTGTATACAAAATTCTAGCTTGATGTTAGTCAGACATTTTTTCCATTTTTCTCCTGGACTAAAAGAATAGAAATGTGTTTTATCTTATCAATATAACAACACTAGCACACTCCTCAAATTGCTATCACTTCTAGATCAACTTTTAGTTGATCAAAAATTAAGTTAACGTTTGTTTGTAACTTTTTAGGCGACCATTTTGATTTGGAGACATATTTGAATAACTAACCTACAATGTGACAAAACAGCATCAACTTGCACACATCAATTACTCATACACAAAAATTCTAGCTTGATATTTGTCAGTTCCTTTCATGCACACTTTCTCCTGCACTCTCTAGTTAACTATTCCTGTTTATTATTGCTCTTAGATTTTTATTTTGTTACTAACAGAATAACTTATTGTTTATTTATTTTGTTTTTAGGTCCATTGGACATCTGATCTACAAGCAGCACTTAATTTTGATCCGAAATCAGCGGAAATGTTTGACAATGGTGTATTTTGGATTGACTATACGTCAATTTTGAATTTTTTTGATGTCTTTTACCTTAATTGGAACCCAAAATTATTCTCGTATACGTCGTGCATTCATCAGTAAGATAATTTATATATTGATTTATTGCAGAGAAATTTTTATTATTGGAATAAACATAATTGAAAACTGGAAGTATATCGTGAAGGGGTGTTGTAATATGCATTAATAATGATTTAGTTGGGTTATTCTATTAAATACTAATAATTTGCTCTTTGTTTAAAATGAAATCTATCAAATTAGTGTAGGTTTTAAGTTATTCCCAAAACTTAAAGGAAAATTTAAGTGAAATAAATACATTATTAAAAATAATAAATGTATTATCTATCTATATTATTAAAAAAAGTTTTTTAAACAAACGAGTTCAGTGAGAGTGACATACTTCACTGAGAGTAGAGTGCGTTAGGAGATACCCCTCTAGAAGAGGGTTGAGTCCGAGAGGGAAAGGGAGATCTTGAGAGTGACATAATACTAACTGTGTAGACAGAGTGAGGGAGATATATATTCGTCCGAGAAGAGGAAAGCCTGAAAGGCAGAAGTTGAGAGTAGGTAAATTAAAATGTCGGCGAGAAAAGTAAAGTAAATAGTAGTTGTGCCTCCCCCCACTACACCTCAGCCACTATCCTACTTCCCTTCTCATATTCCATAACTATACTACCTCCCTTATCATAGCACGTCAGCCGCGCAGCGGCCGCTACCACGTCTTTTCGGGGGTGGACGAGCGAAGCGAGTAGGGGCGACTAGGGGGCGGAGCCCCCTAGTTTAGTTTATTTTATTTTAGGCGGAAAACCAAATGGTTATATGCACCTATGGAAATTTTAAATTAAACAGTAGTGAATTCGTATAAATAATAACAAATAAGTTATAATTAAATTCAGGCAACAGTAACAAGATTTTTATGTTTAAGTTTTTGGTAGTATTCATTCAACGGAAAGTTTAAATTGTATTTTAAGTCAAATTACAATTATTATTAACTATGGGAGCTACGCTCTTCAGTGTGGCTTAGTTGATAAGAGCGCTAAACTGAATATATAGAGGCCCGTGGTTCGAGTCCCGGCGCTGGAGTCTATTTTTCTCGGTCTATCTCCCATTGTTAATAATTGACAAACATCGTAACGAACCAACTAAAAGAAAGAGAGAAAAAACAGAGGAAAGAAAATAAATAATTATGACCCATTAAAATAGGTAGTTAAATAAAATAGAAAAGGCTTTTCATGAGCATCCCAAGAGCCAAATAAGAAAAAAGAATAATTAGGAAGTATTGCGATGGCGCAAAATTTCTATTTTGAGATTTTAATGGAAAAACGTTTTGAGGTCCCCCGAGTCCATAAAACATAAATGTGGTTTTTAAAAAATATCTGTATCTGCCTGTGCAGACGCCTGGAGCCTAAACTACAGGGTCAATTTTGACAACCAGGTTTGATTTCTCGCCGAGTAGATACTTTTTAATAAAATGTTCAATAATAATTAAATGTACCAACTAAACCTAATAAATGAACAAAAAAAAAACCCTGGGTTAAGAAATAATTATGATCTCGTATATTAGAAAGTTTGTCTCAGCCGATTTTTTTCTCTCCTGTACATAATGAAGATAATTATTACTAATTATACCAGGCACACCCAACCATTTTAATATTCCTTAATTTATCTGCAACACAAGAAAAAATAACTATAATGAGAACAAAAAAAAAAAATGAAAGTCACAATTTTAAATTACAAAATTTCTCTGTAATATTTACTTTTATAAAAAATGTAAATTATAATACTAAAGGAAAGCTGAGAGAAATGAGACATAAAAAAAACTAGTTAGATAATGATTTCCCCCGTGAATAATACCATATTTACAATATGCTTTATTTCCTGAGACTGTCACAATAATGTAAGTTGAAGTACATCATTACCGAGAATCCCAGCTGTAAGTTTAACTAAGCCATTATTAGTGTTTCTATGCACCGCTGGATTTTCTTCATTTCTTTACATAGCTGTTATCTTTGTTATCATAGTTCATTAGTAAATAATAATGCTGTATAACAACACTCGACCTATTTAGAAGTAAAAAGATAACATGACATGTATATTCTATAACATGTACAATAAAAGAAGTGTATAGTACATTTATGTAAATAAGAAAGACACACACTCACCCATTTCATCCTTAAAGATGGAGATACACATGCATGTTGCTTGAACACAAACATTTCAGTTACATGTTATAATGGCATGCCTGTGGCTGGTAAGCAAGCAGATAAAACCCTAATAAAAATCCTTGGTATGCCAGTTACTGGCAAATACCCTCTTTTGGCATGCAAGCTACTTCCCTAATTTGACGGAATGTGTATCCTCACCTTAATTCTACTATTATTCCTCGATGGGGTGAAATTTACCTAGGTATTGGTATTTGGAAAAACTAAAGATTAGTAAGAATAAAGAAAGACGTTTCTCCGTTAAAGTTAGTTTATTGCACATAGTCGGTTTTCAACTACAAGTTGTCATCTTCAGTGCAAGTAAGACTAAATACATAAGTAGACGAATCACTGTAAGAGATGAGGTAGATGTTGAAAAAACTGGTGAAAATATATACAAATCTATTGAAATTTTGACACAAATTCAATCGAATTTTATCTTTTTTTAAATTTTATTTTAATACATTAATTATGCTCTTACGTAAAATTATGAAAAAAGGGGATTTGCAGTGTATGGGGCTATTTTGTGTTGCGCAAAGTTTCAGCACCTTATGAAAGATTATTCTGTTTTCGGTTTTTGGTTGTTAGAGCCAGGGGGGTGGCATTCGTTGAAAAATCCCGTGTCCCATCATGACGTCACAAAACTTGGAAAATAGTTTGTGCAACGGCTCATACAGGGGGGTGGCATTCGTTGAAAAATCCCGTGTCCCATCATGACGTCACAAAACTTGGAAAATAGTTTGTGCAACGGCTCATAGAATGCGCTGCTCTCAATAATTTCAAGAAAAATATTTTACTAAATTTTTCAGTACTTAAAGAATTGTGTGAATCATTTTCGAAGCCTAATTATAACTTGTTGTTTTCTTTAAATTCACCGACATCAATTTCCTTTTACTATGGTCAAAAGATTCAGAAAATACTGTGTTTCAAGCTCCTCTAACATCAATAATAAAATAATAAAATAAAAAGGTTGTGACAAAAAAGTATATTAGGTTTGTTCTTTATGTTCTCATTTCATAAATACTATGCTTAGTTTATTACAAGTTGTTACTTTAAATTACTTTATATGAACATTTTGTTACTAAATAAAATGTTTCAAAAAAAAGATATGATAAAAAAACAAATTAAAGTGACACTTGTAATAACTAAGCATAGTATTTATAAAATAAGAATTTTCGGGGATGACTACTTGCGACACCTAGTAGAAGCATAGAGGAACTAAATGTGCTATTTTCATCCCCACTCCTTTTTTAGATGATGCAACGAACAACAGATAGCGCTGATATCACTTTTCATGAAGGGACAAGAAATCGCGCCAAATGTCAACTCTATTTTAAGTCTATTCTCTATGGTTAGAGCGCTATACTGGAAATTTAGAGGCCCGTGGTTCCAGTCCCGGCGCTAAAGTCTATTTTTCTCTGTCTGTCTCCTATTGTTCATAATAATTATAATTTAATTTAAGTTATTCTTTTGGATTTGGAACTAATGTGCATAAAAGCTAGGGACTTCAAGATAAGCCCTTATCCTAGAAGAATACATAGGTTATCTTAGAAATCTATAATACAAATCTATATTAGGTAAATGTTTAGAATAAAAATATTACTTCCAAAACTGAAAAACAAAACAAAAACGTAAAAAAGATCCAAATCATTCGTTTATTCTAGCATGAAATTCCTAAAAAAAAGCACAAAATCCATAAGAAAGGGTAAACTATTGAGACTTTTGAAGATTGAATACAATTATTTTCTCCGTAGAAATAATAAATCCGTTTCCTACACAACGACTGGTTTGGAATTCATATAATGAAAATATAGTTCTTTTCAAATATAAAAGAGATTCAAAATTGCTTGGTTAAGCTTGAAAAGATAAAATATATCTCTTTTTCCAGTAATCGAGGGATAAAAATAGCAGAAGGAAGTAATGAAAATGCAGTTTTTAAAATTCAGAAGAAAATTTCGAAGTTCTTATATATCATTTGAGTTTGACAAATATTATAATACTGCTTTAGATTAGATACAGGGAAAAATATAATGGGATTTAATTACTATTAAAAATACTTAATTGACGTGCACGAAACTAATTGAGGGACGTTGTTTTGATTCCAAGATTACCGATGGTAACAGAAGCTAAGTGATCGTTCTAAAGAACAAAAATATTTTATCTACTTGCGGCAGTAAAATGAGGCATTATTNATAAGGGACTTGCTCATTATGAGCAACTCCCTTGATTAATGATCCCTTTTATGGATTCGAAATCAAGGGATTAAAAAAATCTCTCACACGTTCTTCTCCAGAGAATTTAGACTCAATGAAACAATATAATCACCAATTACATAAACAGCTATTTAGATAAAATCATATACTTAAGATATTCCTTATCATGATTATAATATACAACAAATGCTTTAAGATACCACCTCTAATCTATTTATATATTTTTTTTTTTTCGAATAAGATAATGCCATCTATTCAAGATTGCTCTTGTAAAGTCTAGTATGACATCAGATCACGCAATATTGCAACTAAAACAACATAACTCGACGCTAACAAGTGTAGGAAGCAACAAGTACAAAATTACTACTTTTAAAAATCAAAGCTTTTCACTAAAAATGAATTGTAACTCAAAAGGATCATGTTATTTATAAATAGTGTTGTTATTATTATCAAGTATTCTAATAACGAATTTAAAGATAAAATGCCAATGAGAAAATTTAGGATTTAACATTCATTATAAGACAACACAGGTTGTTTAAGGCAAGTTTAATTAAAGGAGGATACAACTTTAAACAAAATTCGAGCCAATTATTTTGATTTTAATGCCAATTTTAATTTGACGCGTGTCTACCTCTAATTACGAGACAACTCTAAAATCGTCAAAACGGTTTTTAAGATAAATGATTTCGTTTGATACTTATTTATTTTAATCGCATTAAAATACCCCCCAAACATAGAGCTGAAATTCATTCGTCGACGTCGCCTCTTTCTGTACATTCAAACTTCATCAGAATTCACTTCTAGTTCAGCAAAGGCTCCACGTGCCATGGATATATGATAAATGTCTAATTTGTTTGATTGATTCCCCCCACAAAGGTGAATCTGCAGATGTTCCTGTTTCGTTCCGTCTTGTGAAAACATGAGAAATGGGGGTTTTCCCCTTAAAATAAACTCGGTAAAATTGCTGCGAGTGGTTTAGAGTTTAGAGGAAAAGGTCTCGGTAAGGAATTAAGGCTTAGAAAGGGTGTTAGAAACTTGGGAGGAGTGCAATTAAGCTGAGACGAACCTGATCTGGAGATGGCTGGTAAATCCATCCACTAGACCTTGGCAACGGCTTGATTACTCCATTACCATAAACCTCCTTCACTAGATTAGACCTTCCTCTAACCAAAACCATGGAAATATGGTCTAGGCTAAGGGTTTACTCAGGTAGTTTGACGGTCGACACTCCCATCACCCCTTTCAATATTGAGTTATAGGTTTATGACCTTCAACACACCCTCAATTTCAAAACCCACCTCATCGTTTCCTTCTAAACCCCCCTCTCTCCAAACTACTTTATCAATAGATAGAAATTCTGGCAAACTCCCAACAGATCAAGAGATAAATTAGGGTCAAAACAAACTTTGACATTTTCAATTCATTTCTAGATTATTGACTATCAATTTGCATTGAATAAGTAACAAGATAACAATTTTCCCTTCGTAGTTAAAAAACATATAAATTTGTTGAAACTTTAAAGAAAGACCATTTTTCTTTTATTTAAGATTATTTTATTTTTAAGATATAAAACCTGAACTTAAAGATGGAAAAAAATAGTGATTAATTCCCCAACCAGAGTCTAAAGACGCAAACTTCCAGAAAAGTGATCGCGTTGGAGATTTTGCGAATCCCTTGGTGTCGATCCTATTACAGGGATCATTTTTAAGAGAGTTACTCATGATCAAAGTCAGTTGCAAATTATTCATTACAGGGATCATTTTTAAGGGAGTTGCTCATGATGAGAGTCAATTGCAAATGACTCTAATCATGTGATTTTGTGAATCCTTTGGTGTTGATCCTATTACAGGGATCATTTATAAGGGACTTGCTCATTATGAGCAACTCCCTTGATTAATGATCCCTTTTATGGATTCGAAATCAAGGGATTAAAAAAATCTCTCACACGTTCTTCTCCAGAGAATTTAGACTCAATGAAACAATATAATCACCAATTACATAAACAGCTATTTAGATAAAATCATATACTTAAGATATTCCTTATCATGATTATAATATACAACAAATGCTTTAAGATACCACCTCTAATCTATTTATATATTTTTTTTTTTTCGAATAAGATAATGCCATCTATTCAAGATTGCTCTTGTAAAGTCTAGTATGACATCAGATCACGCAATATTGCAACTAAAACAACATAACTCGACGCTAACAAGTGTAGGAAGCAACAAGTACAAAATTACTACTTTTAAAAATCAAAGCTTTTCACTAAAAATGAATTGTAACTCAAAAGGATCATGTTATTTATAAATAGTGTTGTTATTATTATCAAGTATTCTAATAACGAATTTAAAGATAAAATGCCAATGAGAAAATTTAGGATTTAACATTCATTATAAGACAACACAGGTTGTTTAAGGCAAGTTTAATTAAAGGAGGATACAACTTTAAACAAAATTCGAGCCAATTATTTTGATTTTAATGCCAATTTTAATTTGACGCGTGTCTACCTCTAATTACGAGACAACTCTAAAATCGTCAAAACGGTTTTTAAGATAAATGATTTCGTTTGATAATTATTTATTTTAATCGCATTAAAATACCCCCCAAACATAGAGCTGAAATTCATTCGTCGACGTCGCCTCTTTCTGTACATTCAAACTTCATCAGAATTCACTTCTAGTTCAGCAAAGGCTCCACGTGCCATGGATATATGATAAATGTCTAATTTGTTTGATTGATTCCCCCCGTTTTTTTTTAATGCCATCTTTTTTACATGAATTAAAGTATCTATTTAGCAAAAGATAAAGAACGCAGACGGTTTAAATTAAAATGAAGATATCTCCGCGTTACTTTCGATAAACTATAAAAGTTTCATACAAATCAGATAAGTACTTTTAAAGATATAGGTGTATACAAATATATGTTTATACGCATGTGGATGGATGAGAAACAAATAAAAGCAGAAGGTTATCTTATATGGGACCAACAATGAGCTAATTATGACATACTATACAAATTTCATTAACATCGGACGTATAGTTTTTAAGATGTGTTAAGGTACGTTTTCCTAGACGCGACTCCAGCGATAGTTGCTGAGCGATAATCGCTCTGCGTCTATCGCTGAGGACTTCTCTTCAGAGTTTATGTGTAACTGTTTTCCTAGACAAGCGACTCTAACGATAGTCGCTAGAGACGCTAGCGTCGATCGCTGAGCGATTGCAGCCGTCTGCTCCAGGAGCAGTCATAATCGCAGTCGCTGGCGATCCTAGCAATGCAGTGCTGGTGAAACCAGCCTGTGGCGGTCAAACTGAGAGGATAAATAAAAATAAACAAACCAATTCAAAGTTAAATTACTTGAATAAATTAGTATTAAATACTATATTATAATATAATCTTTTATATAATCGAGTAGTGTCC